>PVJX010010221.1:0-57908 GCA_004027295.1 Dolichotis patagonum
CAGTGTCAGAAACCGGGAGAGATTCAGAGTAGGAATTCTAGGCAGAGGAACTTACCATACAGAGGCAGAGCCGTAGGGAACAGCCAGCAGATTTGGGAACATATCAGTGAGCATTGCTGGGAGAGACAGGGTTGGCCGGGGATAAGAGCTGAAACACACAATGCCAGAGATCAGAAGTTGTGATCATGAAGGAGGCTTTTGGTGCTCCATGAGAGAGCTTGTGCCGTTATGCCGTAATCTACAGGAAGGCACAGAAGGATTTTGAGCAAGAGTGGGATAAACCCAGATCTGACTAGGGAAAGATGGATTAGGGCAGCAGGGAGGGGTTTTGAATGCCAAGCTAAGGAGAGTTTGCAGTTATATGCAAAGGTATTGGAAAAAGTTAAAAATGCCTTCTTCTGCTTTTTTTTCTCTGCCTGTCAATCTAACCCAATGAAATGAAAGTTTTAGAGTTTATTCGATTTGAGGAATGATATATTATTTTTTCACTCTCTTTCTCTGTCTCTTCATTTTTCCCTCTGGACTGTATATCAATGCACGCAGTGGCCTGCAGGTTCTCAGTTTTCGCTCAGAAACGTGCATTTGGGGTTATTGGGCCTGTAAAACATGAAATTAACCAGTGTCATATCTTTCATGCCCTCCTCCCTGCTCACCCAGGGGTCCAAATTAAATTTCACACTGAACAATCTGAGCTGCTGACATGCTCCACAGACAATAGGCATGCGGATTTGATGGCCACAAGGTGGATGCCTGTCACCTCCATGTCAACTGCCACCTTCTTCTTGATGGCAAAACTTAGTTGATTCAAGGCTTGATTCCAAGCTACTGTAAATTCCCCCAGGACTAACTGATTTGTCCTAAGTACATAAGCACATGCATAGCTGTCTCTAGCTTGCAAGTCTGCAGACCAGAGAATAATATACACACATAACCTGCCATTTGGGAAACCAAGGCTCTGAGAGACAGTGACAGAGTGAGCTCAACACAGTCTCCATCAGGACAGAAATCTTTTGGATAAAATCCCTGATGAAAAGTCTGCCCCTTGGTAATTTCTATTTATTTGTTGGAGTTTATTACTATGCATGTGTAGTGCATAATGTTTATATAACTTGTGGAAAGTGGGTATTACATGTATATAATATTCTTCATTTCCTTTTTCAACCTCCTTTTCTCCTGTCCTCTACATATCCCTAGATCTCCTTCTTTTTATTTTGTAAATGTTTACAGTACATAATATTTCTTTAAAATGGAAATTGTCACTTTGTTCTCTTCTAGTCACTGTCTTGCTTTGGACCGAAACTTCCATGCCAATTCTATAAGAATGACATTGCCAGTCCTCCTGTGATCCCGACACTATCTTGCGAGCTCACTGTCTCCGACTCTAAACCACTTCTGCTGCACTGACGCTGGCAACTTGTACTTTCCATCTGCGATACTTTTCTTTATAATAGCTATCTGTTCGAATCTCTTCCATCTTCATTTTGAGCTAAAATTTCCCGTCTATAAAAATGTGCTTCCTTTTACTCATCATTAGTCTGTCTTATGCCACAGTGCTTTCCCACTACGCTTCTCAAAATATGCCTGTTACAAGCTGCTGTGTATTTCACATTGTAGCTGTGCTGCCTGAGTCCAGGGGCCATATGGAGTTCATGTTGGACTTTTATGCAGTGTCTTGCATATAGCAGTCCTCGGTACAAGTTTTCCTGAACACTCCAAATTAAAAAAAAAATACTGGGCTTCATCTTTCAGTGCTTTTCTGAGTGAGGGTAGCTAAATTGATTTAAGAGATTATTCTGGTGATGGCGGGGGTTAATCTCATGAGAAAACCTAGGGACACATCCAATGGTGCTTCCAGAACTTTATTACTTGTATGTTGCCAGCACAAGAAGTTGATAAACTTTGTGGGTAGCAAAGGATTCTGGGAGAAAAAGAGAAGTGGTGAGGAACAATCACAGAGAAAGGCACTGTTAAATTTATGTAGTCTGAAATGTAATGCTTTCTATATTGCTCTTCCCAGAATACCTTCTTCCTCAATGTTTGCACTATTTTACAAGAAGGCATTATCTTGTAAGGCTGCCCCTCTTGTGATGGAATCTCACTGTAAGACACACCTCTTGAGCCAAACCTAAATTTGTGTTTCTTCAAAGTGGTGGCCCTGCTTGTGCTCTCTGAAATTCCATAGAGCAAGCCTAAGTGTTTGTTCCATGACACATACTTTCAAACATCTGAAGACAATGTTCATGCCTGCAACAATTATCATTTTCTTTACTCATTGAACAATATTATAGATAACACTGAGTTTTAAAGAAAAGATTTAACCCCTTGATATGGATAGAATAGTGGCACCCCTCTAAAATTCATGTGTTGGAAACAATTACCTACTTAAGTGTTGGGGCCCTTGTGAAGTGATCAAATCATAAGAGCTCCATCTTCATGAGTTGGATTAATGCCATTATAAAAGAGGCTAGAGTGAGCTTACTTGCTTTTCCACTATGTGAGAATTCAATGAGACGTCACCATCTATGAGGAACAGACCCTCACAAGATACTAGAAATGCTAACAATACATTCATGTTGTTTATAAATTACTCAGTCTAAGATATTTTGTTTTAGTAGCAAAATTGGAGGAAGACACCATGATAGCAGAAGGACCAAAACCACTATTCTGATAGCATTTTCCTTATATTATCAAGAGTCTCATGTCTTATATGCTGGGTCTTAGGTGACAATGAAGCTAGGATTTATCACCTAAGTATCCACTTTAATATAAGCGTAGGTGTTTTCTATAAAGGCGTTTTGTAGGTATGGTTAGGATACATAAGCAGCTATTTCAAAGAATATTATCCTCCATAAGCTGGACCTCATTCAGTCAGTTGCAAATCTTATTTGAGAGCAAGATTGGGGCTTTTTGAGGAAAAATTTCAACAATAGATTATATGTGCTACCCTGAAGTTTCTAAACTGCTGGTCTGCTCCATAGATGGATGGATGGATGGATAGATAGATAGATAGATAGATAGATAGATAGATAGACAGAGATAGAGATGTATACATATTGTTATGGTTTGTAACTAAAACAACTCCTAACATTCTCATCAGTGAGTTAATCCAACTCACTATAGTTGAGCAGCTTCATGAACTTATTAGGAGGTAGGTCTTGGTCAGAAGAGTCAAGTCATTGAAAGTGTGACCTGGAATGGCATATCTCTTTCTCTGGCTCCTCCCTTATCTATTTTCTAGCCAACCTAATATGAACAGCTTTTTTCTGCTATACCCCTCTGCCATGTTGTTTGGAGCTGACCACTCTCTTTATATATACAGGTGTATGTGTGCATGTGCGTCTGCATGTGTGTGTGTGTGTGTGTGTGTGTGTGCATTGTTCTGACTCTGCTTCTAGACTGCTTCTGCTTTTACTTCTCTGCTTTAACCCTGACTGTTACAAGATGCCTTTAAAAAAGTTTTGATTATATAGGGAGGATTGCCGACACAAAGACAAGACTGAAATTGAAGACATTTATGGAAAGGGAGCCTTTGAAGTCCTCTCACTGCGTGCCATGGGGAAGTGGTCCTCCAAGTCTAGGGCTGACCCTGCTGGGTTGGATATGATCCATTTTGGATCATAGTTGAGCGCTGTACATTCCTGAGAACACATGCGGAGGTGGAATCATGCTTTTCTCATGCTCCTAGGGAGTTGACTTCGGCTCCTTCACAAGCAGGCCTGTGGCTCTTCATTCCGCTGCACCAGGCTGCATGTGGGAGAAAGCACAGACCAGACCATTTCTCTCCTCAGGGCTAATGAGATATATCAGATGCAGGTGACACTTGGGTCAGGCAAGCACCTGCTCTTCTGGAGCCTAAGGCTATCTACTAACCTGGGAAAGAATTTGCTGCTGCAGCTTTTGCTGGCAAGGTGAGCTGAGAATTCCTTACAGGTTTAAGATTTGGAATGCATTTCAAGCTGCCCCAGGACATGGGCAGTAGAGAATTCACTGAGGATGAGGGTGGAGACAGGAGAGACTAGATTCTGGAATCCACTCTCCTCTGGTTGAGAGATAGCTGAATGGAGTAGTAAAAGAAAACTTTAGTGTTGTGTTGCCTGAAACCTCATTTTGAATTTCTTATTAGGTTTGTGATGTCTCTGAGACTCAGGTTCCTCATTAGTGAAGCAGAGAAAAAATTATACTTACTATCAGGATTGTTATAAGTCAATTAACACATCAAAATACATGTAACATATAAATTCCCTGCTATATTAGTGCTCAAGAAATGAGCACTTCTGCCATTGTTCTTCTTTTCATCCTTAAAACGTTACTCTAATATTTTATTTGACATCAGCCATGATAAGAAACTATTTCCTTTAGCAAAAAGAACAAAGAACATAAGCCTTGTCAACATGCATGAAAGTCTGTCCCTCTCTGTAACTTTAAGCGAGTGATTTAAATATTGCCTCAGTTGTCCATATGAATATGGACACACAAGGTGTCATTAAAAGGTAAAATATATGCTTAAGAAAATTAAAGTGTAGTATTACAATGAAAAACACATTTGCATTAATCCTCCTCATAAAACCTTCCCTTCAAACATACGCTATCATTCTTGCAACCTTCTGAGGCAGTTCGGGAAGTCTTGTTTCATGAGTATCTTTTCACAGCTACCTAAATGCTCTGAGTCAATTCCAATCATTTAATATAATTTTTGCCAAATAAAAACATTACAGTCCTTATCTACTTTATTCATTGTGCCTGGCACTAATCAGCTTCTGGTCTACCATGAACAGTAAACACTTTAAATCAATTCAGGACATTAAGGCAGCCGCAATATTGCAACTAAAGACATTAGGAAATAGGACCGTGAGAACTGCCTCAGAATGTGGGTAGATTTATAGGATAAGTATAATCAGAGTGAGTGGGAGTATTTTGAGGAAAGTTAACAGCAATGATTTTTACTGTAATCATTGTTTAATTTAAACATTCACTATATGTTTTGATAGCACCTTGTAATTTTACTCAAGTTGTTGATAGGATATAAAGGGTTAAAGAATTGTGCCTAAGTCAAGCTGCCAGGGTTTGAACCCCAGCTCCATTACTAAACAGCAGTAATTTAATTTCTCTTTTCTGTGGTTTCCTCAGTTATAAACTGGAGATAAGAATAGAGCCTATGTCATGGGGCTGTTGGGGAATAAAGTACATTAATACATACAAAAGGTTTGGAAGAGCACCTAGCACTTAGTAAGAGCCTCATAATGATGACTATTCCCATTGTACTTTGAGTTGAGATTAGATGAGATAATGCTTTTAAATATGTGGTACCAACAGGGACAAATAAAATAAAAGCAATTATAGTTATTCTTGCTTCTAACTACAACAAGAACATCAGCATTATATTCTAACATTTTCAAAATTGATACATTCTACAAGGTAAATTTGTCTCCAAGCCTTCAGTTTTAATCTCTTTTGCCTTTCTAAAAGTTTAGTCTGGCCACGTCTCACCTCCAAGCAACTTCTCTGTTCAAATGAAAGTTTTCAGAAACTTTCATCTGTAGAATAAAATCCAGCCTCTGAGTTTCTTTAACCTCCATGATCTCTTTCTCAATGAGATTTGTGAGCTTTATTTCCTAGTTTTATACTAGCTTTCATCTCTTCTCTGCCTGCATTGCATAGTGTGATGCCCCCTCAGCATGCAGTGACTTTCTCTCTTGATGGATCTGAGACTGGAATGACTATCAGACTAGCCAGTCTGAAATGGCTTCAGCCTGGATAACATAAGGACTATATAATAATTATAGCAACTAGACACTTAGGTACACTAGTCACTTTCCCATCACTGGGAAAAATAATACCCAACACCAGCAAATTAAAAACAGAAAAGTTTATTTTGGTTCATGATTTTAGAGGGTTCAGTCCATGGGTTGCTGTGTCCAAAGCAGAAACAGCACAACAGAACAGAATGGTAGAAGAAAGCTGCTCATCCCATGGCAACCTGGAAGCTGAGAGCAGAAGGTGGACCCAGAGAAAAGAATATGCTTCCCGTTTATACCCCCACTTACCTACCCTCTATGATCAGGACCCACCTCTCAATAGCACATTCAGCTGTGATCTCTTTAGTGGAAAACCCACTGACCAGATAGCATATGATGTAACAACCCACTTATCAACACATGAGACTTTTAGGGGACATTTTAGATCTAAACCGTACTTTAACATGTAAACTTCCCTTTTGATTCAATATTGACAGAGACCCTGTGAAGCAAGAATCATTCATCTTTCTTTCTATGTAAAGCATCCAAGGCTTAAGTTGGTGCAATGATTTTCCCAGTGTGCCATAACAAGTCCATGGCTGAGTTGCTCATTAGCTGGCTCATTTAACACCTATGACTTCTTATTCACTACTTTACACTTCTTATATAGGATTAACAGTTTCCAGAAGTACCATGGATATAATTCTTAACAAATTTTATAAATTCACTTACATTTGTGAACCAAAATCAAGAAATAAAACACTAGCAACAACACCTCCATGATCCTTACTAGTCACTACTTCTCTGAGGGTGACCGTTTTGATGTCTAACAAAAACAGATTATTTTGCTGTTTTTATACTTTGTATGGACATTCATTTGTGATTATATTCTTCAGTTCAATAAATATATCTGAAACTCACTCATACCTTTGCCCTTGGATATATATATATATATGCCATTTATTCTCATTTTGTAAATGGTTTGTATAGAGTAACCTACAAGTTCAATGTTGGATGACCTGGTGATATGCAAAACTTTAAAAGACTATGATATGAGTCTGAATAAATATCATTGATCTTAACAATCAGAAAGTTAGGACTGGTGATATAAATGTGAGCAAGATAGAGATGTGTTAAGAAGTAGGAAAAATGGCACAATAAGCTGATACCCTTATAGTTCAACAACTGATTTGTGTATTATTTTTAAATATTTGTGTAGTAAAATCACTTGACATGAGAGTAACATCCTTAATAAATTTTAAGTATGTAACACATTGCTTTGACTTTAGGTAGAGTGTTGGGTAGCAGATTTCCAAAGTTCATTTCTCTTGCTGAACTGAATCATTATGATCATTGACTGATGATTCTCCATTTCCCCTTCCCCAGTCTCTAGAAACTACCACTCCTTTCTTTGCATGAGTTTGACTCTTTTTGATGCATCGTAAAAATGTGTTATATTAAAGTGTGTGTTTAATTCAGATCTCACCAACTCACACAATTATGAATTTTTAAACATTTCAGAGAATCTGCAGAAAGCTACAAACCCCAAACAGAGCAATGAATAAATTATTTCTTCCCAAGAGTCAAAGACTCCAACCTTGCTCGATATTTTTCTCTCACATCCTGTCTCACCTCCAGTATCCAGACACAGCCCATTTCCTTCTGGCAGAGCTTACTTCCTTGGACACGCTGCAGGGGACAGCTTTCACTAGTACCTTCCGCCATGAACATCCTGCTGGATGACCTCTGTTTGTTCCTGCTTCCCACCACTTCAGCATCACTGTGAACAACCTGATCCTCATGGATGCGGTTTTTGTTTTATGCCATCTATACTCTGTATTAAATATGACCTGCTCATTGCAGTTGTTAGGTAACCAATCTGCATGTATCTTCTCCTTTTAACGAGCAGGAAAATGGGCATACACTTCCAGTAGGTGAAATTGCTTCATTATTTCTGACAAGGAGCAGTCTTTAGAAGAGGTTGAATCTGGTGGCTGGTTACTGTCACATGAATCTCCTTTGTGTCAATTATACTAAGCAGAGAGAGCCCATGTTGGCAGGCATCCTCTCGCATCTTAAAGGGAGTCATGAATTATCCTCATTCAACAGGTCAATTTAGAAAGGGTTTTAGGGGAGCTCTCACAGCCAAACTCAACTGCAGGCCTATCAGTACATTGTTTTACTCATTAGTAACAGTGACACCTCACATTTGCAGAGTTTATAATTTAGAAAGCACATGTTTCTGAATGCAATGCACATTCTTGTATGTTTATATCAACATGCTCTATGCTGTCTTTTACGGACCTGAAAACAGGTTCAGAGGTTTCGATGTTGCTCAAGATTACAAGTCAGGCTTTGCATACACTGCAGCTCTGCTGACTGTAAATGCCTTTGAAAGGCTGAAACAAGATACTTATCTCATGATTTTTTGTGTGTGTGTGCCTGTAACAAGATATTTTTTCTGGGTAGCCACATAATCCTTTAGTACATTAAAAGAGTATCTGGGACAAGAAGGGTGATGGTCTTTCTTGCTACATGGAATTGTGGGTCCTACACACAGTTTTTAGGCAGTTTTCTCCAAGAAGCCACGTAAATACCAGGATGGCCTGATGAATCCCTACAGGACCAAGTTTAAAGGCATCCCTGAGTCCACTGCTTGTAGTCTCGGAATTGAGTTGGGTTACCTGACCCTCCATCCTTGGTCCTGTCACTCTGGTTTCGAGTTCTGGAAACCATACTATTGACTTGCCCCATCTTTCTCCTTGTATCTAATGATCTGATCCTGCTTTTCTCTTGATTGCACGCATATCCCCCACAGCTTTTTCCACTTCTGTGGTATGTATCTAGGTTGCATGCTTCTTCTAAAAGAAGGCTGGGGAAGATTCAAAATTCCTTTATGTGAGGAAATATTGGTGCTCCTTAAACTTACCCACTCTGTCTGCACCCATTGGAAAAGGAGACGTCCCTGAGTTTGGCCGAGAGCAAAAGACTAATTCTTAAATTTGTTTAACAGAACAACTTCATGGTATTCTTCCTGCTTGGTATTTAAAACACAAAAAAAATTTTCTTTGAGCAGTAAGTGATTATACCAAGGCCCAGATAATAAATATTTTAGACTTTTTGGCCATTTGGGGTGTGTATGTGTGTGTGACAGTAACTCAATTCTGCCACTGTAGCATAAAAATAATCATACTCAAAATGTAAACAAGTAACCATGACCATGCTCACATCAAATATACGAACAGGCAAGAGACCAGATTTGCATGCTGAGGCATGGTTTTCAGAGCCCTGATCAATTTTGATAGGAGAATCTTACCATCAATTTACTGCAGCCTAGAATCTGCCTAAGATTAGCTATGACATCTGGTATTTGACAGCAGAGTAAAATGGCCATGTTAATTTCTCTTCATCTAACTCTGTCATATGATAAGCAAAATGCTGAGTTGATAAAGCTTCAACATGACTTTAATGCATTGATTTTGAAGGGAAGAAATGCTTAAGGGCAAGACAGGGTAAGATGTTTTTGGATGCAATAACAGATCTTGACTAACAGTGGTTTAACACAAGGACATTTATTATTCATATAATTAGAACAACATTAGTTGACCTCAGGATTGCATAAGTGGCTCTGAGCCTGTCCTCCAAGATACAGGACCTCATGTATTTTTACTCTGTCACCTTCCCCATACTAGCTTCTCAGATGTCACTTCATGCTTGAAGGACAGATGTAGCTCCTCCAAGAATCATACCCTTGCAGATCTGCTTTTAAAGTATGATAAGAAAGAATGGAACAAAACACTTTTCCTTTTATGTACATTCCTCTTTTTGTGAGAAAGGAAACGTTTCCCAGGAATTGCCTCAAAATATTTTGCTTTATATTACCATGAATTAAGTAACATTCTCACTTCCAGCCAACCACTAGCAAAGAAATGGGATAACCCAGTGGCTTAGAAACACTGTGGTTTACTTTTTAAAGCTGATGAGATTCCCTTGAATGAAATTTGAGTATTGAAGGGAGAAGGGCTTGAGGAAGAAGAATGGAAGATAGATACACAGTGAAGAGTTTGAATCATAAAGGGTAAAGAAGACTCCCAAGCCCACTGTAAAAAACAGTGATGAATAGGGCCCGCTGGCAAGGGGAGGTGAGGTTCTAGCTTGAATTGGACCTCTAGCAAGCATATCACTCTCAGTTACAGTGGTCCCAAAATATTACTATTCCTAAGAACCCAAGAGGTTCTTATTAAAATCTAGATTTTTGGGTCCCTACCCTAAAAATTCTGACTACATAGCACTGGGCCTAGGGAACATGGGCTGGAATATGTCTCTGATCAAGCTTTCCGTGGAACTTGATGCAGGTAGTTGACTGCTCACACCATGAGAATCCACCATGGTGTGATTTTGAATCCTTGATGAGAGTGCTGTAAAAGTCAACACAGCTGTCATTTTGAACTACAACTGTGTCTTAAAAGCAAGCATGCAAATATGTAACTACTGGAGCTATACAGTTTTTCTTTGCGCTGATAAAAAAATCAAAGTGGGATTTTATAAGTACGTGAATATCAAGTCAAAATTTCAGTATCAAGCATACCTACTACTGTTCACATGCGGAGCTACAAGTCTGAACATAAAATCAAAGGAATATCGGTAAACATGGATTGTAAGCTGTATTTCACAGAGACAATGTTAACAGGGGCCTTGGGTTCCAAGAAACTTGAATTTGATCCCTAATATTATAAGCTTTGACAATAGGCTAAACTCTTTTTGCTACTTATATGAAGTAGAGGGAAATATTTTATTTATCATGTCACAAGGCAATGTTTTCTAAAATATTAGGAAATAAGTAATCTTGGTAAAGCATTTTACATGGCATTTAGTACTTTAAATACTCAATAAATGTTAGTGAAAAATCATCATTTTGTCCTCATTGGAATGGCAGAAGTGGTGATAGTTTTATTTATATTTACAAATGCTTTTAGTTACTAACTTTGTCTTAGCAATTTTCTCATTTATAGACCTGACACTAGCTATGTAACTAATTTGACAAATTTGCAAAATTATTTGGCTGAGTCTAATTCCATGTGGTTCTTGATTCTCTAATCAAAATTTCTAATAATCCATATACTAAATTCATAATGAATAAATGTGACCCAATTTCCTGGTAAAAGTTAAGAAAGCACCCCACTCTGGAGAAAAGCATTCTATTTTCGTTTTTCTCTCTGTCCCTCTGTCACTCTCTGTCTCTGTCTCTCTCTGTCTCACTCTGTCTCTGTCCCTGTCTCTGTCTGTCATTCTCTCACCAACCTCTGCCCTGACTGATAGGCACATAGACCACTGGGGTAATTAAAAAGGAGACTCAAGCCAGTCATTGGTGAGTTCAGGGGAGACAAGTCGATGCGGCTCAATCTGCTGGGAATTGACTGCAATCAGTTTCTCCAACGGCCTGTCCAAGGCTGCAGCTGTAAAGCATTCAGCAAGCTGATCAATGGTGGCCTTGAGTGCAGCAGAGGGAGAGTCAAGCATGACAGCAGCCTGGGGGCAGTCGTCTGCTACCAGCAGGCCAGCCTCAGTCCAAGGTCAGCTTCTGGCTCCTCTTCCACTTTCCTCCCTCTACCCAGTGCTCTGGCAGCAGTATCAAAGCAAGAAGGGATAGCTAAAGCTGCAAGCGTTCCTGGAAGCTCTGGGGGAAAGAAAGAAAATTCATTTGCTAAAGATAATAAAAATAATAATAATCTCATATTCATCATCATAACTGTAATGACAGTGGTTGTAATAATGACAGGACACCTGATTTTATCTTCTGCTTTCTAAACTTGAAAGTACATCTTTATATCCAAATGAAAGTCATTTAAGAGATGTAGTTTTGCAGCAAATGGAATACATCGTATTTAATAAAATGCTAATTGATGTGGAGGGAAGAAGCCAGGTCTTGCTAGTTTTGTACATTTGTTCATGCATTAAAAAAACAGTCAAGCACTATGATATCTTAGAGAAAATTATATCTGGTATATAGTACATGGTAATTTCATATTTTTTAATATGCAAGGTACTCAGTTATATATGATGTGAGATATAGGAGCCAAACAATTATGTCTGCATAAAAATTAGTGAATAGAAGTTAAAAATAATATAGAATTTCCTACCCTTTTTTCTGTTTTGCTCTTTTTCTCTAAATAAAAAAATTAGTGAATAAAATATGGCCCATTGTTCTCAAAAATTCTTACCCTAAGTACCACATAAGCAGGGAACCGTAGTGACAAAAACATGAAACAAGTAACCAAGCCTCCAGAGGAAGGATTCTTTCTGATGTGGCCAAGGAACTGAAAACAGAGGGGCAATTCAAGCTGTGATTTGAAAATTATACACACTTTTTTCAACAGAAAGTGCCATTTAAAGCTGAAAGAAAAGCACAGATCTCCAGGAACACATAGCAGGTCTGCTGCTATGTGCCACATAATCAGTTTAGTGTGTTTACAGTACTGGGCACTAGAAGGAAAGGTTACAACAGAGGCTGGAAATACAGGCAGCAGTTTAGAGGATCAGGGTCATTTCATTCCAAGGAATTCACACATTACCCATTCCCATCCTGTGGCCAGTGGGATCCATTAATAATCCCTAATAGACTAGCTAGTTATGATCTGAAACTTGGGTTTTTGTATGCAGAACAAAAGAAAAAGTAGTGAACAAATGAAGAAAAAGATACAGAAAAGAAAAAGCTCAAACTAAACTGCTGAGAATATAACAGGCAATGGTAGATCTTACACCCAAAAAGTCTTGTTTTCAACTCTAGGATTATTTTTAATACTGTACACTGTGGTGGCAGGTAGGAGCACCAATTTTAGGATTAGACTGATCTGGTTTCAATCCCGGCTCTGCCATTTGAGAGTTTAGTGATCATGGGCAGTTTAATTAACTCCTAGAGGCTCTATATCTTCATCTATAAAATGGAGTCAAAATGTCTGTCTGCTGGAGTAATTGCAAGAGTTGAATATAATAATATATATAAGAATTTCAGCAAAGTTCTTGACACACTGTAAGATTTTGATATATGATGGGGTCATTATTATTAATATTAACTTCTAATCCCCTCCTTGTGTTTCCTTTCTGAATCTTTCCTCGACTTCTTTAGACATGTCTTTGAATACTTTAGCACTTTGGATTAATTTTAGGCATGATGATGGACTATCAAAAAACCTATTTTGATTTAGAGGGACTTTCCTTCACCTTTCTGAATACACCACCAAGATGAATATCATATATCATATGAAGAATGGTTAGGGGAGATGAGAAAATTTGGGAGTATGCAAGCCATATTCATGTATTTCAAAAATCTGTCAGTATTAAAAGGGAGAAGAGTTATTCCTTTTGGATCGAAAAATGAAAGTTAGGCCATACTGTGGAAGTTATGTAAAAGTTTGCTTTCTTTCAATAAAAAATTTCTAATGACTGTGACAGACTTCAAAACAAATATCCTCTATTGTGTGGCAACAAGTTCTTCATTACTGAATGGTTTCAAATTGACACTGAGGGCTGCAAAATGTATTTTAATTGTAGATTGAGTTAAATAATCATTATTAAAACTATGACATTATCAGTCAATATAAAGATTTTATAAATTCATTGTACTTTCATAACAAGTGAAATGATGAAATAAGTTATACATAGTGAAATCTGGGAGCCAATTTCAATCTGGAGACATGTATGTGATTTTCAGAACAATAGTAAACCATGTTCTTTTCAGTTCACTCGTCCTGATCTTTCCCCATTCTTTTACTCTATGAATTTTACCCATTTACTTCAATTACTTGAAAATGTGTGGAAAGAGCCCTACATCAGAAGTCAGAAAACTCAATTTTGCTCCCTGGCTCTTCCAGGAATTTGTTACTTTGGGTCAAATATTTCTCCATCTCAGCCTCAGCGTTTTAGCTATACAAAGAAGGAAATCACTCAGTACCAAAAGACCCTTTTCTCTTTAGTGTTCTGAAGATCTTCTGTGAACGAGCAGTAAGTCTCTGATTTCCTGGAGAAGGGCAGATACATATGTTGCTGTCACTTCTAAGAAATGTGATTTGTAATCATTAATAAAAACTGATGGATCTGCCATCTGACTTCTTGGTTCTTCCTGCTTTCAAAATTATTCCAGATAAGGAGATTGAAATACCTAAACATTGTCCATGCACTCTCTGTTTAGATAAATGCTTTGTGAGGTTTACACCCAACCTAGCTGAAGCTCACCCCCACCCCCACACACACTTTTAGCTAAATGACTTACCTGTCCAGTCAGGAGGTTGATTTGTGTTTGCTTTTGCTACACTCCCCCTGCAGAGATTAATAGTTACAAATTGTAGAGGAAAATGAAGGAAAGAGAAGAATCTCAAAGGTTAATAAAAAGGGGAGGCAGTAAATAAAGCTTTGGAATGCCTATTCTGCCTGGAAACATGGAGAACAGTCTTTGCAAATCTTTATGTGTGAAGGTCTTTCCCTGAATAGAGCAACTCAAATGTGAGACTGAGTCTGTTTACTAATTGTTTGAAAATGTTTATTCCTCTCGTTCCCATTACAGTAAGATACGCTTATCTTGTGAGATCCAGAATTGTAGATTAATGAAAATTCAGCTAAAGAAGAAGTAGGTTGGAGCATTCAAAAGTAATCTACTAGTTAGGAGGGTCTCACAAAATAAGCATTAGTCGTATTTCCAAAGAAAATGCAAGGCATTTATTTAACAGCCAAATGTGACCATACTAGAACAATTAAAAATTTGACATAGGCAGGAGCGTCATTACCAGGAATCCAAGGCCAGCCTGGACTATATAGTGAGTTCAGGGCCAGAGTGAACTACATAAATAAAGATAAAAGATAAATAAATAAATACAATTAAAAATATGAAAAATTAGGTAAGACACTTACTTGAATTTATCCAGAAGCAATATGCATTTTGATATAAATACTCAGAACTTTGTGCTTGTGAATATTTGAAATTATACAATTTATAGACATAATATGCACAAACATATTTTGTTGTTTATGTAAGTGATATTGCACATATCATATAAAGAGATAATATACATTGGCTTCTGTATAATTTTTATCTCACATAATAATCATAAGCATCTTTAACTATACCATATATGAATTTTATTGTGATTTTATTAGTAGTTCTATCTCTTAATTTCAGATGTCCAGTTATCCCCAAATTTTACCTAACACAAGTTTTTGTGTTCTGTAGGTTTTCTACAATGAAAATGAATTAGTTATGCACTTAAAAATGTGAAAACCAGAAAAATATACCAAAAAATACAAACATAGCTGGGCATGGTGGTGCATGCCAGTAATCTCAGCACTCAGGAGGTTGAGGCAGGTGTATGTTTGAAGCTAGCCTGGGCTACAAGATGAGTTCGGCCCTTATGGTGCTACCATGATATCCTGATTACTATCATTTTGTGTTAGGATTTAAAATCATAATTATGAGTTCCCTGTATCCACCACCCAATACTGTATTGCTATGATGAATCTTTTTCATTTCTGTATGAATATAAGAATCTGTTTGTTAATTTCTATGAAAAATGTATAATATTTTGAAAAGGATTGCTTTGAATCTGTAGATCAATCCTAACAACATTAAGTATTTGACTCATAAGCATGATGTAGCTTTATTTTTATTCCTTTCAGTGATATATTGTATTTTTCAGAATATAATATGAAAATTTTTCTTGTTAATTTATTCAGATTTTATTTTTGATACTATTATAAACTGCTTTCTTAACTTATTTTCAGATTGTTTATTGCTAATGTGTAGAAAAGTAATTTACTATTTTATATTAATTTTGTATTTTCAAATTTGTTGAACTTGCTTATTAGCCCTAAGAATATTTCATGCATTCCTTAAGATTTTGTGTATGCAAGATCATGTATTCTATGAATAGAAATAGGTTATTTCTTTCTCTCTAATATGGATTTTTTTACCTAAATATACTAGATGGAACTTTCAATACAACCCTGACTAAAAATGGTTGAGAGTAGATATTCTTGTCTTGTTCTTGATCGTAGAGAGAAAGCTTTTTAGTCTTTAATGTTGCTTGCTGATATCTATTGATATTTTGGTGGTGTCCTTTATCAAGTTAAGGAATGATTCCTAATTCTTGAATGTTTTTATTCAAAAGCATGTTAGATTTTTATCAAATGGTTTTTCTCTATTGAAATTATTATGTGGATCTGATTCTTTGTCCTTGTAACATAGTGTACTATACTGATTAATTTTTGTGTCTTAAATTAACCTTTATATTCCCAAAATAATTTTCACTTGGTCTTGGTATGGTGCTGATTGACTTTTATATGCTACTGGATTTTGTTTCACTGTATTTAAAAAGAGTTTTACATATATATTCATAAGATACACTAGTGTTTAATTTTCTTTTCTTATGTCTTTGATTTTAATATCAAAATATTACTGGTTTCATAACCAGGGACTGGTTTATTCTATTTTGTAGAATAAGTTATAAAGAGTTTTCTCATTTTATGCATTTGCAAATCTTAGTGAAAAGTTGATGATAATATTTTCTTAAAGGTTTGATGAAATTCATTAGTAATTCTTACACTGAGATTTTCTTCCTGGCAGTTTTTGTTTGTTTGTTTATCATTAATTCTATCTCTTTATTCATTATTTAGACTTTATATTTCTTTTGTCCTTAGTTTTTATAGATTGTGTAGTTTTGGGAATATTTTTACTTATTCTGGGTTAGATAATTTCATAGTGTTCTACATGTTCATAATATTCTAAAATAACTCATCTTTTTCCCCTGTATGCCTGGCAACTGTTTTTATTACTGATTTTTATAGTTTGAAAAGTTTTCCTTTTCCTTGTCAGACTAATGGAAGGTTTACCAATTTTGTTAATCTTTTCAAAAGTCAGCTTTTACTTACGTTGGTTTTGTTTCTACTTTCTATGCTTTATTTCATTTTTTCCTCTGTAAGTTTTATTATTTCTTTCTTTCTGCCACTAGAGTGATTCTGCTCTTTTATGCCCCACTGTACATTAAGGTAGAATATTGCCATTACAAGTGTAGGTTCAGAAATAATAATCAGGGGCTGGGGATATAGTTCAGTGGCACAAGTACCTGCCTGGCAAGCATAATGTCCTGAGTTCGATTTTCAGTACCAGGAAAAAAAATAATAATCATAATAGTAATAGCCATTGTTTATCAAACATCTACTGAGTTAAATATTTGCATATCATTGCTAAACTTCACAAGAAATCTGCAAGACTGGCATTCTTATTCTCATTTTAAAAAGAGGAAAATTTGAGATCAGAAAAACAGATTGAGTTGCACAAAGGCACATAAGAAATCCAAGAATTTTATCCAATTCTATCTAGCAAAAACCTGGTGCAGTTTCTACTCATAGAAGGAAAGAACATGATATTAGGAGTTGCTATATTAAAATTCATTTTCGCTAAATTTATCAACATGAATCTTGTCTGAAATTCAGTTTTCCCAATTTTTGGCATTCAGTGCCTTCTCATTCTTTCCATCTTAGTTTTTACATCATTTTTTTCTGAGAACTTCTCTAACTACCCTTCTTGAGAGACTCTTTTTATTATCTTATTTCTTAGGATTCTATTTAATATTTGTTAATGTGATGTTATTTGCTAATTTCCTGAGAGATTTTTGCTTTTATATTGCTTTTGCTTATTTTTTTTTAAATTTAAGATCCACCAAGTCAAAAGATATGTATATTTTCCTTAGTTTTCATCATGATTCTGGTTCATAAAGCATGTTAATTAAATACTTGTTAAATGAATTAATTGATAAAACAAGAGATACCTAAAGTCTGCTCAGATACAAAATTAGGAAATTTTCTTACAGTGGTTTCCAAGAATAAATGTGTACTCTAAGAAATTCAAGACAATGGAAATGAGAAAATATTATGGAATTTAACTGTCAGGCATTATAGGAACTAGCAAATTATCAGAAGTCTTCTGTCAACCCTCATCTTCTCTACATCTCCTCTCTTCTTTCTTCCTATCTCTTCTCTGAGAGGAGAGGCCCATGCAATAGTCAACTTTTCCACTGCAGAGACATAACACCTGACACAACCTGAGGTAGACAACTTCAGTCGATTGAGCCCATGGTTTACTGACTACAAGGCAGAGACATCATAGCCAAATGGCATGGCAGAGTGAAGATGCCACGTTCATGGCAGCCAGGAAGCAGAGCTGGGGAATAGTGCCTGAAAAGAAGGAAAGAGGGACCAGATACACACGAAAGGTCATGTCTTCATGACATATTCAGACCATGTCTTCAAACCACTTGGAAAGATTACAATCCCATCAAGTTGACAAGCCTCCTTAATTGTCACAATTTCCCATCTCTATTTCTGTTTACTCATGTACTCTAGCATCCTGCCTAATGTCCTGTTTCTTAACTACAACCCATCATGGCTACTCCAAAATGTGTTTTCAGCCCCTGAGGCTGTTTCCACTCTATTGCCTCCATCAAAGTGAATCTCCTTTTCTGAATGATGACTTCAAATTGAAAAGAAAGGGAGTCTGATTGACCAGTTATTCCATGGAGCTTCTCTGAACCAATTGTGGCCCACAGGGTAGGGTGACACAGCATGAAGACAAAATGTTCTCTATCGTTGGTCTACATATGGTTAGGGTTGGTTAACAATTGGCTAGTTTACTACAAATTTCAAATTTTGTGTTTAAAATTTTACATTTTGTGTTTCAGTTTTCTGTGAAAATGACCAAATTCGCAGGGACGGTGAGAAGAGACTGTCAGGTATTTTTGTTCCCAATATGCAGAAAGAGTATTCAGGGTAGATACACTATCCTGGCCTCAAAAAGTAAACTTTTATGAATCTCCTTCTGTTTTCATGGACTGAGAATCTGGCTATCAACCTTTTAGCCTAGAGAAGGTCTCTTGTCACCTGTTCCTGAGGAAATTGCATTATCGGGTTTTTAAATAAACCAGTGGTCAGAATATCTTAGAGCCTTTCTTGCAGACTTGACAGGTTTTTTTTTTTTTAAATTAAAAATCCTGGCCTGGGGCAAAATGAAAATGTCTTCAGATTTGCAATCAGTGCTTGTGTTTCATATCTGAAATGCATGTGAGAAACTGGAGTGTGACGTGATCTCATCTTGGGACTCTTAGCAGCAGTTTGCTGACTTCTTCAAACTGAGGTGCTTTGGATGAGTGGCGGCGGCCCTTTAATCATTGCCAGGCGGCGGGAAGCTTTTACCCTCATGTGGGGACACTTTCTTTCTTTTTATTTTCCATAGGCTGACTGCAGTTAGTCAAAATGCCCTATGTAATTAACAAAATAAAGGGCACTTGAGAGAGCTGTAATTATGCATAAGGTCTTTTGATCAACTGATTTAAATCAGAAGATAGTAAGCATATGGACACATATGCCTATCAATACAGACCAAGAACACTAAGAAATGTCAAGACCAAAACAATATTTTCAGAAAATGTGCGAATAAGGGGTCCGGTTTATATTTTCAAATACAATGTCTAGAATAAGGTTGTTAGCCCACAGTGAAATAGCAAGCACTCGAAACAACATTATGGTAACATTTTTCATAAAAATGTTTGAATTTCACACACATACCTCGTGAGCTGTCAAGAAGGTAATGCCTCAGGGTTTGAACTAACAAATGATTATCCTCCACTGCAGGAGGGTAAATAAACCTTAATTCATGTATTTATCTTATTTACTTGTTTATTAATATCTCCCTGGTTCTACAAGGATTAGAAGAGGATTTGGAACAGTATTTTTGTTGGTGGTGTTTATTTTCCTGGTAAAAACTCAGTTTTTATATCTAAGCTAAAGATAGAATGTTAAAGTAAGGCAAGGATAGAGGAGTCTTGTTAGGTATGTACCCAAACAAACCCGATTATTACATGTATCAGAGGAATAAGACACAGAATGAAGCAACTTAACTGAGTACTTCCAATTAGACAATAACGGAGATGATACTTAAGCTGTCCTCTGACTCCTTGTCCAATCCTATTTTTCATTATCTATGTCATGTCTGATGTGAATCTTTCCAACGCAACAAAAGTCCAGGGCCTTCTCAGGGTCAGGCTCCAGGCTTGAAACTGGGCACAAATAAATGAAACACAATTCTGTAGCCTAGGGGGTCATAGTCTAGTAACCAAGTAGACAGAGAAACACTTATAACCTGGCTGGAACAATAACTAGTGGAGAAATTGAAGAGTGGCCATAGAATTATTTCTTGAAAAACTGCTGGTCCCAAACGGTTGTCATATTTTTCTCCCTAATCTCTTTCCAACTGTCAAGAAACAGGTAATTCTTGTAATTATGAACTATTCTAACAGCAGAGAAAAAGTCAAAAATCTCTTTCAATTGTGGTATGAAACCAGGGAAATTGCAGAACTAGTATCCCTAGACCCAAGGAGAAGCAGATTTTAGTAGTTTTATTTCATCATATGATAGAGCCCCAACCTGAGCTGCACTGAATGGATCTGCATGAAACAACTAGTAACTGCACAGCAACTAGTAACTGTTTTTTGAGCAGTTGACATAAAATCGGAGAGAAGTTACAGGGTCCATGTTGAATATGGTCACCAAAAGATTAGATAAACTTTCAGCTGCCATTCACAAGTAGAATACATTTTCTAAGAAAGCAAAAACAGAGATGAAGAGAGGCTAGAGACTAAAAAACAAGGAGAAAAACAAAGTATCATATAGCTCCTAAGACCCAGAGAGCGTGGCTTTGGTTACGGCAGCTCCTTTACTCCAGTTCTCAAAAATCCAGTGTCTTAGTTACGTTTCACTCTCGTTGCTGAGACAAAATACCTGACGCTCAATGCGAAAGAAGGAAAGGTTTATTTCTTACAGTTTTGGAGGTTTCAGTCCATGTTTAGCTGGCTCTAAGCAGCAGGGTAGCATGCCGGGCTGCAGCTCATGGCTGGCTGCAAACAGCGAGGTGTGAACTGCCAAGAGAGCGATACACCTCCTTCCCACCTTTACATCATATCCTGGCTCCACACCTAGGTGGGTGTAGCACTCACACCACCAATGCAAGTACTAGACAATGAACCAATCACAAACACATAATTGCATGAGGTTTGAGGGCCACTGACATAAACCATGACACCCAGACTATGCCTGGCTACTGGCTCCTACTTCTGTTAGGTCACAGCCTTCTGCTGCCAACACCACCAGATACAGCACAGACCCTTTTCCTTTGCTGTGTTCTCAGGTTCCCATTCTTTCCAACAAAGACAGCTTTACTCAAGTATTAATCAATTAAAATGAAACGACAAAATTATCTTTAATGCAGAAGATATATGTTGTTATCTAGAACACTGGAAAGATTGAAACCAAACAACTATCAAAATTAACAAAAATAGTTCAGCAAAGACACAGGTTACAAAATAATTAATTACACCAGAATAGTAGCAACTTTCTTTGCTGGCAATAATTAATTAGGAAATAGGGTTAAAATTTTCTTACTCACAATAGTAATAGAAAGCATATAATAGCTATGACTAGATTTAACAATAAATATGTAGTATGTTTATGAACAAAATCACAAAATTTTGTAGTGAGATATAAAAAATACAGCTAAATAGGAAGATAAACCATGTTTCTGGGCAGAAAGCTCAATAATATAAACTGATAATTCTTTCTCAATTAAGTTATATGTTTGTCATGTAGTCAAATCAAAATCTTGACAGAATTTTTAGAAACTTAGCAAAATGACTGTGAAATTCATCTTCATTAATGATAGGAAAACCCAGCTAATTTATTTTTGAAACATAGGAATTATTAGAAAATTTTACCATCACATGGCAGAAACAACAACAATACTGTCCCTGGTTTAAAATATGTCGATGGACAAACTTGAAAGACAGTTTCAGTTTACCTCTACATAAAAATTTAATACATCATTTCAAATGTATCACAAATGTGTGGGTGAAATATTATTTTTAATATATGATCATAATCCTTTAATTAAAGGGTTAAAAACCTTGGAATGCAAAGCAGCATGTCCCAGGGTTATATATTTTAATGGACTGTGTACTTTATAATGTAAATTTTTAAAATAAAAATTAACTAATAATAAAAATTAACCAGCCTGAGGGATAAAGGGAAAGAGGCTACTTTAAATTTTTAAAAAAGGAAAATACACACATACACACACACAAACTGAAAGCTTAGATGTTACTACATAAAAACAGAATGTATTTTTACATAAACATCAAAGATAAAATTAAAATGCTAACTGAAAAATCTGAATTTTTAAAGCATACATAATATAATAACAGTCTTCCTTTAAATATAAAGGAAACTGATGCAAAACATTCAGATTCAAATTGATAAGTGGCTATAAAATGTCATAAAAAGGCAATTGAGAAAAGAGAAAATGCAAATGCTAAATAAACATATGTTTTTAAAAGGCAACCTCACTAGCAATTAAATAAATGCAAATTAAAACAAAGAGCTATTATCCTCACCTCTCAAATTGGCAAAACTGGAAAAAAAAAAAACTCTCCACTAAATGGGGTTGTGTAAGATAAGCACTTTTGTTTGCTACTGGAAATGTAAATTTCACATCTTTTGAAAGAGCAATTTAACAGTAGTATCTGGAAACAAACACATTCATATATTTTTAAGTAATTTTCCCATTTAGGAGACCCAAAGAAAAGAATTTGTAACCCAGACAAAAAGTACACAAAAATATATATTGCAGCGATCTGTGTGTGTATATATGCTCATTTTAAATATAGTAAACATAGAAGCACAAACAGTCTCAAAAAGAGAAGATGATGTAAAATTGTGTTACATTCATATGATGGAAATTGATGTTATCATTGTAAATGAGGTTTGGAAAGGATTTTTAAAATTTTAATGGCTTTACTAAGGCATAATTTTCATAACAGGAAATTCATCCATCATAAGTATAAAATTCACTGGGTTTTGGTAAATTTTTTAGAATTCTGTAACCACCAACACAATTCACTCTTGAGATTTTTGTCACCCAAAGTATTTTATTGTTACCTTTTAGATTTAACATTATTCATACTTCTAACCTCAGAAGCTGACTGTTCTATTTTTTTCCCTGAAAATATCTGCATTTGTATCACATTTTTAAAAGCCTTACATGCCCCCATATAAGTTACAATTGTTACTAAGTAACATAGGCAGCAAAAGTACCTCAAACACTGAGATTTTGTCAGTGATTTTTGCCTCAGAGGGAGAATTATAAAGGATTTACACATTTTATAAAACAATTCATATGTATGTATGGTACACTATATATATATATATATATATATATATATATATATATATATACACATATACTGAGAGAGAGATAGAGAGATAATAGTTAGAGAGGTGGGGAACAATCATCTCATTAAAATGAAATAAAAGCTTTGGTCAAGATCATTATTTACATAGCACCAGATCTGCCCTGGGGGTTAGGAAGGAAGCAGTTTGATTGGAGCTTACAGATGTTGGTTGTGGGGAAGATGGAAAGCCATTCTGGGCAAGGGCAATTTAGCTAACAAATTCGGAGTTATACACTACTATGAAAGATATAAAGATGGAAGCAAATTATCTTCTAATTGGAGTAAAAGGCATTAAATAATTCCAAACTAGATAATTTCAATGTTGGCAAACCTATGGCCTGCATGCCACAGTGGACTGTTTGCATTATAGAAAACTCTAAAAGGTTTACCATCACTGGTTTATCTCATGGGGGACAAGAGTAATTAAGCAGTAAACTATGAAATTTTGGAATAGATTTGGGATATAGGAGGAACAGCAAAAAAGACTCAGAAAATAAAATTAAGCCCTCCATTGAGCACTTGTTTCTCAGCCTTCCAAACTACTGAAGTGATCTTAACCACATTTTGATATGTACTCACCTGATCTAATCCCTTGTCCAGCTCTCATTTCCCACAAGGCATCAGACCGAAAAAGAGACCCATGGTCTGTAATGGAAGGTATGGAAGCAGCAGAGAGCACCAGACACAGGTAAAGGCAGCGTGGCACAGAATTTACTGTGCCTGGGTTCACTCAGAGAGTGTGATAAGACCTTCTGCCCCGAAGAGAAGTGTGTCCTTGTTGTTTTAAATTTTATTTTAAGCATAGTAAAATCCAACAAAACAAAACAGAACAAAGCCAATCAAAAAAAAGCAGCCAAACTGGTACAGAGCTTCAAAGCAGGATACTAGGAAAACAACAATAGCTACCATAGTATATCTTGTTATCCTCACAACAGTTGTCCATTCCATCAGGTATAGCAAAATCAAACCAAAAACAAAACACAATTAAACCAATCAAAACAAAATATTGAATAAAGCAGAACAATCAAAACAAAGCAAAACAGTGAGAACAATTTTGGATTTCAAAGACAAGATAGAAGGAAATCCCCCATATTTGCTATATTGCATACTGCCATCTTCCCAAGAGAAGCTCAGACCACTGGCCCCAGATCTGTAGTCAACCAGACAATACAAGCATTTATTGCTTTATTTACCTTATGCTATCAATTCATCCTGTCTTCGGAACCAGTGGGTTGCTTATATGGGGGAGGGGGTGTTGATTCTTGCCATTAAGCTCAATAGAGGCACTGACTTTTCTCTTCCTGGAAGCTGCTCAGATTGCATGACTTACCAGAAAGGCTGGCTAGTTGACTTCTTATTGGATCTTCCCAGTCCCAGCATGGCTGATTCTCAGGTGCTGACTCTTCTCTTCCATGTGTCTTTTTTTTTATAGGGATGGAAAGAAAACAGGGCACTTTAGGCATAAAGATCTCAATGAATATCTGTGGTTAAAGTTCTCTCAAAATCTTGCTTCCTAGGGGACAGAGTCCTTTGTAGTGTCTGTTGTACATTCTTGGGTGTCTCCAGATGTTCCCAGGGCCTGCAAATTGGCTTGCATTATCTTACTTCCTTTCCTGTGTTTGCTGATTCAAGCCTCAGTGCTAAGCTGAGTTCCCTGCAGAGAGCAGTGTTTCTGCTGGCGAGCAGGCTGGGGTTGGGTGAGTCAGGCTAGGTTGGAGACTTACACATAGGATTCTGGAAAACACTGGAATCATTGATTCTCTCAACAGAGCATTAAAATTAAGTTTGGGATGAAAACACAGCTATGAGTTAATATTTTTAGTTGGTGGCTTTTCCGAAAGCTTCTCACCTTTAAAGAGAAGATGATTTTGCATGAAAATTAACTGAGCAGCTCATCAGCTCATTTGGACACTGACTTAATTCCCTAAGAATCATATACTACTCATATACTAATCATATATCTTCCTCATGCAAAACGTAGTGCTGGATTGATGCAGGATACAGGACAAGATGAATAACAAGGAATTCCCACTTCAATGTATTTGTGGTCTAAATTACTGTCTCAAATTACCTCCTGTTATCTTCCAAATACTCCTTACTTTGCCTCGTAGATTTCAGGAAGCTTTTCCTGAATCCCAGTTTGCACTTTATGGTCACTTTCCCCATAGAAATCAATATTAGCTTTTGTGTATATGTCTCAAATAATTTAAGACAGTGGTTCTCAAACATTAATTTATGTTGGACTCATCTGGGAGCTTTGTAAAAACACACATCCAGGTTTAGTCATTTTTGAGGAAGGACTAAGGAACTGAGCCCCTAACAAGTAATTTTATAATACTGATGCTGCTAGCCTGGGAACCACACTTTCAGAACTACTCTTCTTTTATAATTGCCTAGAAGGCCGCTCATGAATTCATCTTTTGCATTCCTTTTAGCAATACACTAAACATAGTAAGTACTGATTTTTCATCGAATTAAACTACAGAAATTCAAGACAGATTTGATAAGTGAGAAATGATTTGTGCAGACACACGATGTAAGAAGTCATGCTGGTTCGAAATGATTAAAAAATCTTAGATGGCAGGTTATGTTTCAAACAGGAGCAGAGCTACAAAGATGATTCCTGGCTGAGAATCTGGACCTAGGGTCACAGAGATGAGGGAGAATTTTAGAAAGATACCAGGCTGGTAACCTGGAGACGCAGTTATTGTATCCATCAGCCTCCAGCAAGCAGGGCCTGAAATGATGATGGGTTTAAAAGGAAAACAGCCTGCAAGTATCATCAAGGATGCAAGGAAGTAAATGGGTAGCCAATGGAAAGAGAACCAATGGAGAGAGACTTATAAGAGGATTTTCATTTTGTATCTTCTGAAATATGTCTCCATTGACTTTATTGAAAGCCACCCCAAGGCCAGTGGAGGGGGTGGAAGAGCCTCTAGAAGATGAATGAGAGGACTCACTGGGAAAATTTCCCTGACTCTTACTGTCCAGCTGGGTTTTAAAAGCCATTTTCGCAATTGTTTGGAGCTGTCAGATGTCTCTGTCAGATCAATAGGTTACCGTGGAATTTGCCCAGACTGTTAGCCAATCAAAATGTAAATTTCAGATAAATTTAATACATAAACCAACTTGTCTTCCCCAAGCCATTTTGAAAGTCAAGAAAAGTAATTTGAGTTTTCCTCATGACTGTCATACTGGAGAGACATTTCAGCCAGGGTTAAGCATTTATTTGGCTTCAAAATTTATTGCAAGTCCAATAGAGGAAGCAAGGTATAGGGTATATGTGCATTTCTAGTCTTATCATCCAGGTGATTCAGAGGAGCTGAAGGTTCAATTGTTTGGGGCACCTTTTATGGGAAATGTAAAACCTAATTTGGCATACACATGAGGGTTTTAAGCTTTCTAGTAGGGTATATGGTTAAAGCGTCATGAATTCTTCATTTATGTCTCTCACGGGCAGTCTCATTTTCTGGAACACAAACTATGTGTCTGCATACGTGATAGTGTGTATGCATGTTGCAACCTGTTTTTATTAAACAAGAATTGTAAATCTTGACATTGAAATAAAAGATTTATAGCCTAGTTAGAATGGCTCCAGGCCCCAAAGGAAAGTATGTTTTAGAGACATGCCTTAATTTTTCATGTTAAAAAAAACTCACTCACAATGGGAAAACCATGTAGGTAAGAGGTAAAAAAGCTTTGAAATGAAGATTGTCTAAAGAGGGGATTTTCACTGAATATTTCATCTGGTCATCATTATATTGCAGAAACCTTACTTCTACATGATCTTAGTTTATAAAACAATTTCTCATTCATTGTGATATTTAATTCCTGTAACATCCATTGGACAGCATTTGTATATAGGCTGTGTAGTCAAGGACCAAACAAGTGAAATAGCTTGACCAAAACCATACTATAAAGGTGGAGCTGGGACTTGAGTGGAGATAGTCTGTAATCTACCCTTAGGGGTTCTTTCTAATCTTCCTGCTCTACTCCATCCTTTATGCATCACATTAACAGAAAATTCATGTTAGATTTCTATAGTTTGTATCAAAAGTATAATGCACTTGGCAACTAAAAACAACAAAAATCTGCTGCTTTATATTCCTGGAGGCCAAAATGCTGAAGTGCACATCCTAAAAACACCTAAAATCAAGGTGGCACCTGGTTGCATTCCTTCTGGAGGGTCTGGGAAGAATTCAATTCCTTGCTTCTTGCAGCCTCTAAAGACGTCCTACTGTCCTTAGTTCGTGGCCCCCTGCAAAGTCAAAAAGATGATGCACACTCATTCTCATGTTTCTCTTTCTAGTTTTGTCCTTTTGGCTTCCTCTTATTTTCTATGGGCCTTTTAGAGTCACTGAATTGTCCCAAATAATAGGATATGAATAAGCTCTCTATTTTAAGACCAGCCAATAAGCAATCTTAATTCCATGCCCAACCATAATTTCTCTTTTCCTGCATAATCAAACATGTTCACAAACTCTGGAGATTAGAAAGTGCCATCTTTGAAGAGGCAGTCTTCTGCCTACAATTGATCTACCACTGCTTTACTTATAATAGGTTTAGCCAATAAGGGACACTGGCAGATTAAAAGGAAAACACAAAGGTTTAGGTGTTTCTGTCTTTATTCTGTCTTAATTGTGCAGAGTTTCTGCAAGGTCATCCTATTGCAATGAAGCCACAGCTGCACTATATGGCCCTTTCTTATAGACATTGCTGTCACAGGTTTCCAGCCACCATTCCTTTCCTTTGTCCCATCATTCCCTAGATGCTAACAACTCCCTTTTGGCATCTACAAGATGTTTTACTGTCTCTTGGTGACTCTCTTTATACTTTTGTCTACAATCATTCCATCTTCAACCACTCCCAACCCTCCCACTATTACTCACCACAACCGTGAATGATGTACGAAAAGTATCTTTCAAAGTCAGGTAAGTCCCCCACACTGAAGTTGGCTAAACCAATGGGATAACAGTCATGGCTATATGAAGAAATTATATTTCATTATAATTTCTGGTTTTCTCCAGTCAAGGGCAGAAAATCAGGGCTAAACTGAAGTTGGTAGTTTCTAATATTTTCATTTTAACTGATAAAAAGCATCCATTTTGAAAAGTAGAAAAAAAAATGCCTTCTGTTTCCAAGAAGCCCAATACATACTGGGAAAAATGTGTTCATTCTTCAAGTCGGTTGAATATTAATGCTCAGAAGTAATTATGATCTTTATTTAATCCACCACCATTTTTCCTTCAGCTCTGCATCTGGGTGTGTAATGTGCAATGGAGGTCAAAATCTCTACTTAGTACTACGGCTACCACCTTTTAGACACTTGTCCACTATTACAGCCTCCTCTCTTTGCACATTTGCATGCCTCCCATCACCCTACTTCAGCCATTCTGGCTTCCTTTCCATTTCCTACTGAGAAATACTGATCTTACCTTTTTCATTCTTGTCTCTCTATCTTCCCTATCCTATATCTTCAAGTGACTACCCCTCAATTTGAGAGTCATAGCTCAAAAGTGTCACCTTTTCAGGAAGACTGTCCTTGCCTGATTTAAACAGCCACTTTATCACAATACTCCATTCTATTCCATAGCACTCAGCATCTTCTCAAATTACCTTTAAACATTTTATTTTTACTGTGTCTTTTTCCCAATAGAATATGCATTCCAAAAAAAGAAATGGACTTGCCTTTCTTACATATTTCAGCATCTCCAGTCCCTAGAATTGTGACTGGCACATAACACTGCTATTGAAGTCTTTATTTAACCACATTGACTATGATTTATTTCAAACAACTTACCATGGACCAGATAGTGCTATAACTGCCTTTTGTGCATATATTCCCTTTTATTCCCTATAGCAATACATTGAATGCAATATAACTATTACCCCAATTTTATTGAGAAAATAGTCTTCCAAGAACCATGACTTTGAACAGGGGCTTCCCAGTTTCAGATGAGACAGTTGGCAGAAAGCAGAGGAGAATTCTGAATGCAGACAGTTAGCAACAAGGCCTGTGTTTTAATCACTATAATTTCTACCCCCACAGCAAGATGCTTTGGACTTTCTATGTTTATTTGCTTGCCAAATATTTTCCCTCTCCATCCTTTAAAGGTCAATCATATGTGATCTCCTATGTAATTTTGACATTGGCTCCTGAAAGAATTCTCCCATTTGCCATTTATTCTACTTTATGTGATTTGCATGTCTTTCATAATATGCATCAAATGGTATCATAATCTGGTTAACTTCCTAGCCCATTGTTGATTGTTTAAGGCAGAAACCTTCATTTTATACTATTGCTCAGAGTACACCTTAGGCACAGTATTTTAGACACTCAAAAGTTATTCAGTAAAACAAAACAAAACAAAACAAAAACATGGGTATCTTCTAAACCATTTTGGCCATTTTGTCTAAAAGTTCCACAGTTATGTCTATTAAGGAAAAGACAGGACACAGTAGGAGACCTATCATGGGACATGGTTCCAATACCAGAACCTAAACTAAAGTTAGGAAGATAAAAATATATTGGGATGAGTGGCTGTTTGGGGGCTGCTATGAACCCAGCAGCTTATCCACACCAGTGGGGAGCCAAGGCAGTGCATATCTGCTCCTCCAGCATGGCTTCCTCCTCAGATCCTTTGTGCTCATTTTCTACCACCCAGCATTTTTTTCTTTTACCAGTTCCACTGCTTTTGTACTCTCTCCTCTCCAGCTCACCTAAAATAGTAATTTGTCTTACAGAATTTTCAAAAACAAAATTCAGTTTGTTAAGGATTAGAGAACGTGGTTTCCACAAAGCAACCACTGGTGATAAGGCCATGGCAATTCAGAAGTAGAAAGAATGAGGAATGAGAACCATGAAAACAAAAAAGAGGAGACTGCTATGATTGGATGACTCACACAGCTCATTCCTAAGAGATGGTTTGTTTTGTTTATCAAAATACTGTCTGATAAAGCAACAAGAATGGATAAGAAATCCTGGAGCTTGGGGAATTCCTAGAAAAAGATGGGTAAGATAAAAAAAATCCCACAGGATTTCCTCAGAGGTGTTTATGTTTTATAACCATATAGTCATTTAATATAATAAAATATATTATATTAATAATAATATAATTTAATCATAATATTAATAAGAAAAGCATATTATTAAAATACTGAAAGTCTCCCACCTGAGGAATGAAACTTCCTCACTATTTATGTCATGTTAGGTGGTTTCTTTTTTTTAAAAAAAACAAACAAAACAGAATAAAGGGTAGTAACGATACAGAATTCCAAGGAAAAAAGGAAAAGAACAAAAAAAAAACACTAACAAATCATTACTTGATAAATTACATACTGACATCTTGGAAATATTTGTTCAAATTGCAAAATTAAAACATGTAAAGTAGACATTCAAACAATGAGACTGTTAACAGTTCTGCTCCATGATCTAACAAAAACAGTAATATCATCATCCATTTTACACACATAAACATACATGCAATTATATCAAAAGGGTAAAATTAAACACAACAAAACAGAACAAAATGGATCACAAGAAAGCAATGTAAGAGACTTAAATTTCAAAGCTAGACAATCGGAGATATTAACTCACTATCTATCATATTGACTCTTGTTTTCTTCCAAATAGTTGTCCATATCATCACATACAGGGAATTCACATAAAACAACAGTATGGAACTGATCTGAACAGGATGAGGAAGGTGGTTCAGGTCTTTCAGACCAGACAATAGGGAAACCAAGAATGGCTGTCATAGTGTCTCTCATTCTCTTCAAAACAGCTGTCCATACCTTCATGTGTATTGAACTTAAACAAAACAAAAGCTAAAATCACTTTGAACAAAGAATGATAGTATTGCTGGATTTCACATCATGACATTATGGAATCAGCACTGGGTACTGTAGTGTCTCTTTTTCTTCAAAGTAGTTGTACATTTCATCATGTGTTATATAATTTGTTCTCATAAACTGTTTATAACCTCTATACATGCATGAGTCTCTACATGTATATCTCTCCTTTCTGTATTAGAGGGAAAAACAAAACAAAGCAAGACAAGACAAAACAAAACAATTCATAGAAAAGCATGAAGCAAAAAAGTCATATAAAACCACAATACAAGGTGATCTACAATGGTTACTATGATGTCTCAGCATTATATAACATTAATAAAAAAGAAGCATTGAAGACATTGTAAGACTTCAAAAGAAGATAATAATCAAACCAGAGTGGGTATGTTAGTGAATCTTGTCATCTAACCTAACTCTAACCCTTAGTGAATCTTGTACTATCAAGCATAACAGATTTGAATAAAATTAGTCAATACAAAACAACAATCTAACAAACCAGATTCAAATAAGATCAGTCATAATAACACAGTATAAGTTATACAGGGCTTCAGATTAAGTTGATAGGAAATTAAGGATGATTACCATAATATGTCCTGCTATTTTTGGGGTAGCTGACCGTGCCTTCAAATCTAGTGTAAGTAGACAAACTAGAACAGCATGTAATCCATCTAAGCAGAGTGGTGAGAATAATGTAGTTTTAAATCTTGTTACCCAATTAACAATATCCTCTGCCTTCCTTTTATAGACAATTCTTCCCCTGTCATTCCCATAGGGTACACTGCTTATTTTGGGTCCCACTAACTCCCTATACAGAGCATCTCAATGGACCCTATCTCCTGATCTACTCTGACTCTGTTTCTTTTTGTTAGTATATCAAGGCCAACTATGTTAGAGATTACAGCCAATCTTTTCTGCCTCATTTCTGTTATTCTATTTTTCTGCCATTGGTTGTCTATTTTTGTCTTTCATTCCACTGTCTGCCCCATTCATTGAGGCCTCTCTGCCACTGTTTCTGAAATGCTGGTATTCTTTTTCTCTCTCTCTAGAATGTCCTTCAGTATTTTTTGTAGGGTTGGATTGGTGGTCACAAATTCTCCCAGCTCCTCTTTGTCATGGAAGCATCTTGCTTCTCCATTAATTTCTAGAGAGTTTTGCAGGATACATCAATCTGGGCTGGAGGTTGTTCTCCTTCAGGGTTTGAATTATTTCACTGCAAGCTCTTCTTGACTTGATGGTCTGTGTCTAGAAATCTGCCGTGATTTTGATGGGTTTTCCTTTATAGGTGATCTGTTTCTTTTCTCTGATAGCTTTTAATATTCTGTTCTTATATTGAATTTCTGGGATCTTAATTATTGTGTCTGGGAGTAGCTCTGTTTTGGTTGTAGATGGCTGGAGTTCTGTATGTTTCATACTTCTGCATATCATTTCCTTTTTCTATGTTTGGGAAGTTTTCCTTAATAATTTCTGTGAATAGCCTTTGCCATTCCTTTGTTTTGACTCCTGCTTCTTCATTCACATGTTTTGTTCTTAAGTTATAGATCCTCTTGTCGTCTTCTAGCATTCCAATTGTTACTGCCTGCTCCTTTGTTATTTTTAAGAGATCTTCCCTTTCATGCTCACACATTTCAAGCCTGTCTTCAAGTTTTGATAGTCTATCCTTAGTTTCTTTCAAGCACTTTTGCCAGCTTTCAATGGGATTTTTAGTTTCCTGGTAATCTCTTTGAATATGTTTCATGAATTCTAGGTTTTCTTTATATTCTTCCCTGAATGTTTCTCTCCTTTTATGTTCCTGCATTCTTCTGTCTGTGTTTTCTTGAGGGATTCCCAGCGTTTCTTTTATTAATCTACTTATCTCTTGCTTAACTTGAAATAATATTTCATTTTTGATCTCATTTACGAGGTCCTGAAGATATCTCTTTATGCCTGCTGATGCCGTGTTTGATGTTGCATGTTTGCTGCCCTCAATCTCTTGTATTTACCTCTCCTGGATCAATATTCTCACAGTTGGGGGCTAGGGGCATTTTCTTCTTTCTCTGTTTCATCATGTTTTTGGTTCGTTCCATGCAGGTGTATAGTGTAATTCCCAGCCCCTTTTCTTGTTTGTTAGGGTTCTTCTGGAGCATGCAGGCTAGGGGTTTCTGCTCTCTGCAGTCCGCTGTCAGAGACTGAAGTGCAGGCACAGGCAGTGTAGGCTGGCTCCTCCTCTCTGGGTCAGTCAAACTTTGTGGGCCTTCACTGTGTCAGCACATGGTGCTTAGGGAATTAATTGGTTTGGGACAACCCAGTGGGTTTCCGGCCAGCAGCACAGCCCAGGCCAAGCAGATCCCACCAATCTACTCCGAGAGGGGAGCAACCAACTGAAGCCACTCCCTTACCAAGTTAGAGCTGTTCTTCCTGACTCCAACATGTCATCCAGTTGGTCACCCCTTTCCTGTGGGAGGGTCTTATTCCCAGCACTCACTGTGGGTTGATGTCTGTCCCTCTCTGACCCAGTTCTGTGCTGGGCTCTGCGACCTCTGACTTCAGTGGTGGCCGTGCTGTGAATCCACAGTGCCTCTGGGTGAGTCGTGCGCAGGGCAGTTCAGCTCCACTTGCTCAGGGCCACTCAAGCCAGTCAGATTGGCATAGTTCGGACACTCAGGTCGATCTTGGCATGAATTTAGGCAGCTAGGTGAGAGAGCCGTGCTTGCCGATCTTAGCTTCTCTAATGGTAGCCCCAGGACTTCATATTTGAGCAGTTTCTTTCCCTTCAATTTCTTCCTGGATTGAGAGAATCCATCTCCCTCTGTTTGGGTCTCTCCAGGGTGTTCTATTCTGCCATCTGAGCTGTCACTCTCACAGAGGCTCCGTATCCTGCCACTTACCAGTCCGCCATCTTTTTGCCTGCTCTAGGTGGTTTCTTAAGTGACTCACTGCCTTGCTTTTACAGGTCAGATGACAGTTTTCATCTGCATAGCTCACCTTACATTCTTCCTCTGTCTCACTCCTCCTATCATTCTAAATCACCTTTCTGTCTTCCAGAAGAGGCATCTTGGGCATCAAACATCTAAGTGAATTACTTGTAATACTCTCTAAATATTTATTATATATGATTTCTCTCCCACCAGGAAGATTATGAACTTTCAGAAAGACAGAATTTATCTTGCATTCTCTTTAATCCAGTAGTATTAAGGATGGGTACAGGCCTGACCTTCAGTGAGTGTAGGTTGAGTTGAACTAGAGTGAACTTTGCAGAAGGCTTTGTTGAATGTTGACAGATGTGGAATTGTGTGAGACTGGAGACATGGGAGTGGTAGGTCTCTCTGGTCAAATTCATTTGGGAAACACTGCATTAAACAAAGTTTAATATAGTCCCTCTTTATAAGTCTCCTCCATACTTTTCATATGTAAATATTCACTATGAATATCAAAGAAGAGGCTTTCCTGGGCAGAATTTCCAAAATATATTTGCTATGGAATCCTTTATTTTACAAAAAAATGTACTAAATTACTGTTCCACTGAGTACATATGCATTAGTCACTTTCCTGTTACTGGACAAAATGTTTAATACCCTCACCTTGAAGGATAAAGCCTCTGGTAAGATAGGGTTTAGTCTAGTCCATCGCTTACTCCTGCTAAGGCAGAAATGGCATGGTAAAGCACCTCGAAGAGGAAAAGAGAGAAAAGGGAAGAGCTAGGGACAAGAATAAACCCTTCTAGGTCATGCAGCTAGTGACCTCTCTCTCAACCAAGACTCATCTGTTAACATTCACTAAAGAGCTCATCAATGGGTTAATTCTCTGGTTAAATATTCATCAACCCATTGATGAATACGGCAGTCCCATGATCCAATCACTTGCCAGCATGCAAAACTTTTGGGAGCCATTTTAAGACTAAGCTATAACAATATTAAATTTAATTCAATAAATTATATAAGTGAGAAGAAACCTTCAAGATTGCTTTGGCTAATCTGATGTTTTTTCTTAGAAAACAATGGGATGATAGTGCTGCTTAACTCAAAAAGTTGTTATGAAAATTAAACAAATGAAAATATTTAAAGAATAAGACATATCATGAATGTTATAATTTTTTAGATAAAAACATATGTTTCCATGTGTGTAGTGTAGGCATCAGAGTCACATCTTAGAGAGAAGACCAAGGTTAAGTGCCTGCATGACTGGACAGGTGGTACAACCTCTCTTACTTTATGCTTTATCACTGGTAAAATGGGTGGGATGAAAACTCACTTTGTGAAGTTTTTCAAGTAATTAAGCAGAGGTGGGTAAAGGACTTAGCTCAGAAATTGTCCTCCCTGATCCACGCAGTGACTGTATTTCTTAAGTATGCCAAACAATATTGATTGAGAGTTTCCTTAGATTCAAGTGCTGCTAAGAGTTGGTGTGTGTTAACATACGATCTCATAACATATAAGAGGTATATTCATTTTCAGTCCTATTTAGCAGATGACCAAAAGGTGAAACAACTAGCCCTCAGTTACATAGCCAGGGAGCAAACTCAGAATCACCATTAAAATCCCATCTGGCCAGCCATGGTCAGTCACTGTGTGTCTGATGGACCCCACGTTGATCCTCACTCACAACAGATTGCACAGATGGAGTCAAATGCTTCATATCTGGCTCGTCATTGCCACATGCTGCAGTTATGTGTTAGGTGGCATGATAGGTGACTTTCAGGGATCTTGATGAAAGTACCTTCCATGTCTGAGCAACTTGATTCTTGCTCATAGCTTACATGGCTATTCCCTGATGTTAGAGCTTATAGAGAACATTCTTTCACTTTGACTGTGTCAAAGCTTTCCCAAGAGGTACAATCTAAATTTGGAGGCTTTTCAGGGACCGCTTTAGGGGCCCAAACTAGAGAGGGATAGGGAATCTGGAGGGCAGTGTGCTACAATGCATCCCCAGAGAGGATCAAAGGACCCAGTCATTCAGAGTCAACCCAGCCTGGGTACCTTTCCAAAGAAAAGATAAGAGGAAGAAATATAGCCCCAGTATCTTTTGCAAAGGGAGCTAGTGTCTGATCCTGACAACCCAGTCATACTGATAATTGTTTTGCATGTAGGGACTGTCACAACAAATTGCATAGGAGGAACTTAAACTTGAGTACACTTGTTCCAAATTTTACTGTTTTACATGTCTACAAAAATGTCCAGCATGGTTAGAGAAAGTAAGAGTTGCAGGTGTGTGCATGGCCACATCCATCCAGACAGAGTCCCCATACACTCACAACATGGATGTGATACAAAGGGCCTTGGTTTCACTACACCTGAGAGGCTAGGAATCTCCAGAAAAAGAAACTGCACATGGCCATTCACTCTTGAATTACAAGCTGAGATCAAGACATTCATTGCTTTTTCCAGGAGTGTCACCTGATGATAACTAGGGTAGTGCCAGGATTTCCAGGAGATATATTTATGTAGTGCTTTCATGAAGCAAAGCCATGGCCACTCCCACTGAAGAGCTGGGTCAGGCAATGCAAGCACTGCATCTTCTCAGTTTCATGGCTCTGAAAATAGGAGTCAGAAGTAACGGGAAGAGGGGGCAGGGCGATGTGAGAGGGAGAAAAGCCTCATACTGAGCAGTTAAATTGTGCTAGATTCTCAAGCAAGTATTTCAAAGAAATTATCTGACTCCACTTTTGCAAGAGTCCTACAAAGTAGCATTAAATTCCAGCTGTACAGATGAGGAAACCCACAGGAGTTAAAGAGCTTTGTTTCAGGTCCTGGAGTTGGGCTCCCTGACTCCAAGGTCTGCTCTGTGCATCCTGTTTCTCTCTGCGTCTGTGTCACGTGGTCTGTTCTTCATCCTCTCATTTGATTTCCCACAGGCAAGCCCCTGTCTCTGAGCCTAAGGATTGTTATCCTAGAACTTTGATTTGTTACTCTGGGGCTCCCTACTTTAGATCCTGGCAGGACATGGAGATAAGCTTTCTGAAAGCATTTTGGTCAATTAAACAGTAAGTACATATTATTTTATAAGTAGAATTAGGTACTAAAATGCTATTAAACAGAGAAAATCTACACACACATGTATTATATAACACAATTTCATGTATTATACAACACAATTGCAGTAATAGGAAACTTCATATATGATTCTATACACCATGTAATTTAATTGTGTGATAAGCTACACCATATTAGGTTTGTATAAATACGCTCTAACATGTTAAAGTGTTGAAACAATGACAGAAAAACTAACAACCTATTTCTTAGAACAAATTCATATTTTTAATTGAAGCATGACCACACATAAATTTATATATATATATATATATATATATATATATATATATTCACATCTATTCCTTCCTTAACTCATTGATAAACCATAGACTATCATGCACTTCCTTTCTGATAGGTGGGTGCTTCTTATGTTTGCCTTTTTGGAGAAAATGATCACTTTAGATAATGATATAACTTCAAATCTTTAATGCTTTACTTTGAAAAATTTTTTACACCCTTTAAACATCCTACTCTCCAATTGCATCACTGAATGATTTATATTCACAGTTTTATGCAATATATAGAGTACTTTATGAGTGTTCTGAGTGTTCCTTCCCAAATCAATGCCAGCATCCTCAAGAGTGCAGTGGAAGTGGTAGGAAGATAGTCACTAGCGCAGACCGTGCGTGATTCCTGTCCTGGCTCTGCCTTGTACCACTGTGTGGTCTTCAATATGTGACTTGGAGAAGGATTATTATTTATCTCTTATGTACACAATTGAATACATAAATGCTTGGAACAAGTCTTGGATCATGATATATGTCCAGAAAGTATGACTGTGATTATTTCATTTTAACTATAGACAGGTAGGCAAGATATGGTTAGATTATCTATCACCAGTTTTTGCTTGAGTTCTAGGGTAACAGGTAGAGTTGGAAAGGCAATAGACCCTGGAAATCTCTATGTCAGTAAAGGATTATACACATAGACATGTAAGAATTTGGCTCCAAACTGTACTCAGTGCTTTGAGAAAAATTAGCATGGTACCCTGAAACAGTGAAACAAAAATATATTTTATATAGAAAAAGTTCAAAAGGTCTCTCAAATGGAAGAACATTTAGAAGCAAACAAAAAGTATAAAAAGAACTTGATCAGGTTTAGGCATAATAGGGTAGATTTCCAGGCAGAATGGAGAACATTATGAATACCTTGATTCATTAAAGAGCTTGGGTTACTTGAGGAAGAATAATGTGGCTGCATTATGGTGAGCAAATGGGAGACAAAAGATAAGGATGGAGATATAGGTGAAAGCAGATTCAGGAGGAGGCTTTAGATATCGTAAAGAGGTCATTAGACATTAAGAAATAGGAAGCTATGTAAGGGCTTTACGTAGACCCATTAACCAATTAGCATTATGCATAAGACCAATCTGGTGGCCATGTTCCAAGTTCAGATGTACCGATTAGAAGTCTATTGCTCTAACTGAGGCTAAAAGGTATATTGGCTGAACCCAGGAGGTGAGGATGAAAATAGAGACCAGAGGATGGACTAATGGCCCATTGTGGAGGTGAAATCAATATAATTTGAATGATGTGGACTATGAGGCACCTAATATCCCAGGTAATATACCTTGATACTCCTTGTAGTTTTGAAATAATCTGCATAGTGAGGGGGGTATAACCTGATCATTGCATAGGATTTACTAGGAGGCCCATTTGAATGAAACATGAAAAAGAAAGAGCCATCACAATGCAAAATAATCAGAGATAATATGCTATTTGAATTTGGTAATGTTCAAAAAGAGAATAGGTCACCATTTGTATGAAGTTGTATGTAATGTATTGGGAATCTCTTTAAAGGATATGGTTCAACTTTTTGAAAAGAATATGATCATGTCCATACTAACACATTAAAGTGCCCATTGTGTGCTAGTTTCAAAGTCATGACATGAGTTATGTCTCACTCACAAATAATCTGTAACATAATTATTCTAATGTACCCACTTTAGCAATGAGGAAGGTGAAATACAGCAATATCAAGTAAGTAAGGTACTTATTCAAGGTACTATTCAAGGTACTTATTCAAGGTACTTACTTGAATAAGTAAGTACTTATTCAAGGACATATTGCTAGTAAGCAGATGCAAACAAGATTCAAACTTAAATAGTCTAGTTCCACCAGACAAAGTATAAATACCTCAATATTGAAAATGATTCAGTGTATTAAAACACATATTTTCAAGAACATTATTATGTTATTAAACACAGCAGTCCTGCAAACAATATAGTTACAATTCAAAAGGTCTAATTTAACTTGCCTGTCTAACACAATTATCAAAGTATACCAAACACGCAAAAACAGAGAAAATAAAATAGAAAGAAATGTTAGGCTCAAGGGAATATAGCTGCACTTTTTTCTCTTCCAAATTTTCCCTGATATAGTAACACTACATTTATTCAGAAAATACAGTTGCAACTCAAACCAAATGATATCACTTGCATCAAGAAAAGAGCTGGAAGGAGAATGGACATCTAAAAATTTCCTAACATAGAAATTTTATGATTCTATTGCAGTGGACTTTTTTATGGGCAAACTGGGTATCTGATATGAGTATCTGGATGAAGACAAATCCATCACAAATGAAATGTAAAATCTCAAGTAAAAACTTTTATTTTGATTTAACAGTCAGTAATCTAAACTAAACACTAGTCAATTAAGAGAAATATGTTTTGGAGTCCTCACAACTCTGTATTATTAGTCACACATCCCTGAAAAAGTTGCTAAACTTCAATAAATATGTTTTTAATGATCAGATTATATTTATCTAATGCACACTGTCTCTCACATTAAGATGAAATTAAATGCACCGTTTACTGTGTCATATGCCTTCATGGCTTCAATAATCCTCTCTTTTCTTTTGAGTTCATATAACAATTTGCAGTGCAGCTATGTAACATCTGGTAGCCAGGAAATGCTTTTGTTTTCAATCTCAGAATCTGGTAAGTCCTGATACATAATGATAAGCCATTTTTCCCCAACTTCTTTTAGATCCAAAATGCATCTAAGGAAAATGTTTATGAAATTTTCTGCCATTTCAAACACTGCCTCTTAACTGAAGATTAAGTAACCCCACAAAAATTTGCTATGCTTCACTACTGAAAAAAGAAGCAAGTCCTCACTTAAGTTATTTGCATTATTAGCAGCTACCTGATCCCAGAATAGCTGATTCAGGGCGAAACAGCACTGTTACTTTAGAGAGTTTTTTCACTTGTGATAAGATGGATAATAATACCAGTTTCCCACTGGCTCAAAAATATTGCCAATTATAAGAAACACAACTGATTTAACAACAGCTCCTTGGGAAAGGGAAAGAAGCACTATATTACTGTGCATACCGATTTTAAGAAATTTCAGCTTCAGGATTATTTATAAAGAGAGTATTTCTCAAAACTGAGAAAATATAATATCTGATAAGCCTAAATTGGCAAAATAAGTCTGTGGCTTATTTTTTTTTCATTTGTATTCCTTCTCAAAATGAGATTCTGAGTTACATCTATTGCACTCTTTTATGTCTGAGGAAACTGAGTCTCAGTGGTTAGGAGACTGGTTAGAAGTGCTAGGACTCTAACCAGTTTCTTCTGAGCATGTCTAAGGAGGGAAAATCTCCTTTCCCAACAATACCCCTGAGACATGAAAAAACACTAGTTTGGAGCCATACCAAGTTTTGCTTCTATCAGTGGCTAAGGCTATTCTAGGAATTGACCAATATTTTTTGGTAGTTGATATTTAAAGTTACTTCCAGCACTTAACATTCATGAATTACTAATAAAACCAATGCATTGAGACGTCATTGAATATTTGTCAAATTTTTAGTTTTTCATTACTTCTCTTTGCTCCTGTTCCAAAAAAACAGAGTAATAATGATCACCAAATAATACTAAAACTCTAGAGAAACTTAGAATATATTTAGCAAGGTAAGAGTAAAACAAAACACGGACAGAGACATTCTAGCTGTGGATGTTATTTCCCCATTCTACAGGTAAGTAAATAGGGCCTAAAACTAAAAAGAATCAATGAAAGTGAATTCAAACCGATGATTTTAAAACCTTTTTCTATTTATCCTATCTTTACACTATGAACGTCCTCCCAATTCATTTTTGAAAAAGAAGCTGGGTCCAAATGATATTCAGTAACTGTCCCCATATGAAAAGTTTATCAAACATTGATGATGTGACTGCACCTGTTGATTTATGTCTGAAACACTGAAGACACCTGTGACGCAGAAGGCTTTCTTGTTCGGATTCTCATACTTCCTCCATCTCTGTCACTTCCTGCGCAGTACTCCCTTACCCCAATCATAAATATGCTCTGCCACTTTTATGATTATTGGTGGTTAGATATGATGAATTCTGATACTAGTCAACTGTGGAGGAGATATTAAATACATTAGATAATTTTCCCTTAATGCCTTATCCAATATGAATCAATATTGGTTTAATAATTAACATGTTTGAACATTTTTATGTATATTTCATGATGAGACGATCTATGTTTATTTTATGAAGATGAAATATTTAGCGCTCTGCCACTGACAGGCAAAGCCATTCCAACTTGGAGCTTTCTCTTCACCCTGATCTGGTGCCATCTTTTCACATCCTAGGAAAACTGACTCATTTGCATTGACCACAACCTAGGAGATGCTGCATTCCTATTGAGGAGCTGAATGCATCTGCAAGGAGTGTCAAAATGATGAGCAGCAAGCTCTGAATGGAGCCTGCTGGAATACCTCAGATTTCCCACCCAACTCTGCCTCAACCTTACTCTTCCCTTTAGTCTGAAAATATCCTGAGTGTTGGCTCTGAATAACAACATACAACTTCCTCACTCAAGGAGAAGTGTATTGCAGGTTAGGATTAAAAATGTGGTTTCCAACTAGGGGTGAATCTCTCCCCTTCCCCCATGGAACATTTGAAAATCCAGAGATAGTTTTGGTAATCACGACTGAAGTGCTAGTTCCTGGCATATAGTTCCTGGCTACTAAAAATCCTGTACTTCCCAGGCTGCTCTCCATAACAGAGAATCCTCCGGTCCAAAAATGTCAATAACGCCAAGCTTGAGAAACTCTGGTTCACTATCAAGCGGTACGCTTGAACCCCAGTTCTGCTGTGTGCTGTTGTGTAAACTTGGAAAAATTCTAGTCCTTTCTTTTTACACTATAAAAAATGTCTTGTTTATAAAGTTTGTTTTAAATTAAGTGAGAGGAAAAACATTAAAAATCTGATGTTTGATACAGTTATGGACTAAACACTGTGTCTCTCCAGAATTCATATGTTAAAAATTCTAACCCTCAAATGTGGATATGAAGCATTTAGGACATGATGAGGTCATGAGGAATAATACTAATCTTGGGAATGATATTAGAGCCCTTATAGAAGAGACCCCAGAATGTTCAAGTATTTAATAGTACCTCTTTTATGCCATATAATGATACAAAAAGAAGGTAACCATCCACAGCCAAAGTGTGGGTTCTCAACAGAATCCTACCATGCCAACACTGTGATTTTCCAGCTTCCAGAACCATTAGACATGAGTTTCTGTCATTTATAAAATACTCAGTCTATTGTACATTGTTATAGCAGAATTGGCCAACGCAGGTGCATAGGTGCAAACATAGAACATCCAATTGAACCTATGATCATGAGAAAAACTGGAAAACTGTAAGTTTGAATGAAGAAGATCAACAAAATTATGATTTCTTTCTACATCTCATCTTTGTACTATGACTTTGAAGTCCCTTGGTATATTATTTTGGGTCCAGATGTCAAGAAGTCTTGAAGATTCTGCTCATTGTCCTGGAAGCTCGCCACACTAAAGCAATGAGGAGGCTTGCTGAACAAGGAGAGATCACATGGGGCAAAGGCAAATCATCTCAGCCCAGGATGTTATAACTGGCCCAGCCCCTGACCAGAGACACAGGGCTAATTCCAACCAAGAGGAGTAACTGAAAGCATCTAACTGAAAGCATGTCAATTTGCCAAGTAGGAGAGTCATAAATGAAATAATGATTGTGTTAAGCCACCATACTTAAGAGCAACTTGTTACACAGCAAAGGTAACTGATACAATAAGATAGAGCCAACTGCTGCAGAGCCAGGAGATATTAACCAAATGAAGAAACCAGCATGTACAAAAATACTTGAAAGGAAGAGAGAGAACAGAATTCCTAGAAGATTACCTGAAACAGTAATTCCTTCAAGAAGTCTATACAGATTTTTCTCTTTAATGAATTAAAAACTTCTTCAGATTTGTTTTCAAATTTTTATTTTCCTTTTCCTCCTTGATATGGTTTAGTTATGGTTTGAATGTACCCCTAGGCATCATGTGTTGAAGCTTAATCCTCATTGTGGGATATTAAGAAGATGAAATTTAATATATCGGTGCATTTAGAGGTGGGGCCTTTGGGAAGTGATTAGAGTTAGACAAGGTCATCATGGTAGGAATCCCATGATTGGGATCCTTGTGAATTTATTAGAACAGAGAGGCACCATTTCCTTGTTTCTAACCATGGGATGCCCTGCCCTGTGCCACTTTGGTACTATGCAAGGGGAAAGGCATAATCAGAAGAAGTTCCTCAATTTGATCCCTCCAGATCCATGATCCCAAACTTTTTTGTTTAACAAGTAGCCTGTCTCATGTATTTCATTATTATGATGGACCACAGAGAAATATATTCCTCATGCACTTTAGTATCAGTCTTATGCACAAATGTAATCAACTGAATATCCTGCCTTTATCCTTATGCTTTAGAGCTGAGCTGACTAGTATAATTGCTGCTAGTCACATGTGACTATTTAAATTAAAATTAACTAAGATGAAAATATATTCTAAAGTTATACTGGCCACATCTGAAATGCTCAGTTGCCTCAAGGACCACTTCAAATACAAAACATTCTCATTGTCACAGATGTTTTCTTTTAATTTTTTGACACAAGGTTTGCTACATAGTGTTGGCTGTCCAGAAGCTCACTATGTAATGCAAGTTGGTCTCCAACTTGTGGTGATCCTCCTGCCTCAGCCTTGCAGGTACTGTGATTACAGGATTTCACCACCACATCTAGCACATATTGTCATAGTAAGATCAATAGAGTGCTACCTTGGAGAATTTCCTTCTGACTCCTGCTTGAGATAGAAGTGAAGGTTATAAAAAGCCAAATGGACAGGCCCACTTCTAGATCTTGGGTCAGGCTCAACTGTAGAATCGTCTCTTCAACATCTCTAAATTTACTTCATATACTCATGGTGTGACCTCTGGAAAATGGACTTGGGACAGGTGTGCAGACACTTCTGAGTCAGATGGAAGCTTGACAGGCATCTCTTAGATGGACAGAGAGAACATGTGTCCTTCAATTCCTATATACAAGCACATGGAGACCCCTTGATGCAAGAAAGAGAGGGAAAAGAAAAAGCAGGTGTTCTACCAGCCAGAATCCCGAACTCTAATCTTGCCTTAAACTCTACAAATGTGAGAAACAGGCCTATTTATCACCTCCACCTTATAGTTTATTAGTAGTTAAATTAGTTTCTTACTGCTCTTTTGGAAAATTTTCTCAAACTTAATGGGTTAATACAAATTACTGTGCTGGAAATCAGAAGTGCTGGAAATCAGAAGCCTAAAATGGATTTTATTAGGCTAAAACCAAGGCAGCTCTAGAACAGAATCTATTACCTTGAAATCTATAGTTTCTATAGACCATCCATATTCCTTAGTTCATAGATCCTGCCTATCCCTTTGAAGTCAGCAAGGCCGAGTTTTCTTCCCCATGCTATTGTGTCTCTAGTTATCATTTTCCCCCTCCCTCTTCCTCTTTTCAGGACCTGGTGATTATGTGGCCCCATACAATAATCCAGGGTAATTGGGTCTGTGTTTTGGCAACTTGAATTCCTCTTCTCCACACAATCTAGTCATGCATAGATTTTAAGGATCAGGATGTGGTCATATTTGGAGTCATTGTCCTTCCTGCTGTAACGATGTAACAGTACCCTATATTTTGGTGTTTTGTTTTGTTTTTGTACCGGGGATTGAACTCGTGACCTCATGCATGTGGAGCAGGCACTTATGCCACTGAGCTAAACCCTCAGCCCCTGTACCCTGTGTTTTGAAGCACTTGTGTGATAAGAATATGTTATTGTGAGATTATCAGTCTACTCTCTGTGCCAGGCATTCTTCTATGCAACACACACCTTAGCCTCACAGTATCACATCTGTATGTATATGAAGTGAAGCATCAGAAGATTTTAATAAAAAAATACTTACAGTAGGAGGATTTTGTTACTATGCAAGTAAGTTGCATGTATCTATATTGCAGAATAGAAATACTAAAAAGATAAGTGACATGTGTAAAGTCCATCTCCTCCCAAGTGTAAATTCAAACTTTGAAGTTAATTGTGCAAAACTCTGGGCTGTTGTTATTCACCTTCTTGCTAGCCAAAAATGTACGAAGTCAGGAAATGCATTCTGTCTACACTGAGAACTACAACTTCCTGAGATTCTACTATGTGACAGCAAGTGTGCCAGGGCCTTTGTATAAATTATCCACTTAATCTGCACAGCATTAATTATACTACATGCTGTTTATTATATTCCTTCCACATGTCATGCATTTCATGTGCATTATCTCTCTTCCTTATAACCATCTTACAACATAGGCAGTATTATCTCTTTTCCTGGAACTGGAGAAGAAAGATTGTTTAAAAAAGTTAAAGCAACCACCTAAAGCTATTGTTATCATTTATTTAGTTATCTGATAATTTCTGAGCTTCTACAATAGGGCAGAAATTGGTCTAGAGACTGGGAATGCAACAGAGCCATGATCTTTCATTCTTATATGAAAATACAAATCATAATCAAACCAGTGTATTGAAAAACTGAGAGCCTGAAAGTGATGCGTACCATGGAAAAATGTTAAACTGATTAAAGATAGAGTGTGTGTTTGTGTGTGTGTACCTGTGTGTGCGTAATACAGTATTATTGTATAGGATGGTTAAAAAGGCCTCTCTGAAAACCATGGTTGAGCAGAGACTCTGAAGTAAAAGACCAATGTTCAGAAAGTCATCTGGGATGTATGCATTCTAGGTGGAGAGGACAGAAAAAACAAGAATTCTAAGGAGCTTATGAACTGGAGAGACAGGAGTCATAGGATAGCAGGGAAGCAAATCAGACTCAAGCAGAATGTGAGGAAGGGAGAATACCATTCCTGACAAGACCCAGAGACACCCAAATGACACAAGCAGAACAATTCATTGTCAAGTCAGTCACTAATTACCTTCACCATGGTGGAAGCTATGAATCAGAGGAAGGCTTTGAGTAGAGAAACAACTCTGGCTCATATGGTTCTAAACAATCCTTGTCTTCTAGGACAGCAATAGATGGAGGAAGCAAGGCTAACAGCAAGGAGAACAATGTGGAGGCTGTTTCTGTTTTCCTGAAGATAAGATGGTTAGCAGCATAAGTCCTGAGAAGTGTTCTCATCTTGGCTATATTTTGCAGCAAATCTGTAAGATTGTCTGATGCATTGGAAGAAGGGTGTGAGAAAAAAAAAAGAAAGAGTCAAGAATGAGTTGGAAGTTCTGGTCTGAGGAGCCAGGAGAACAGAGTTGCTATTTACTGCAAATGAGAATGTCTCCACAGGCCTGACGTCTAGGGAACATTTTTAGCTATGGGAGACATTACATTATGCTTTTGTGTTAATTGGGAAGATTATCCAGAGACAAAAAAAAATTGTGATTATGATTCAGGGAAGCCAGGAAGACTTCTAGCTGGTCAGAGCAGTTACTTTATGAGGAGATTGGGCTGGGAGATGAAAAAATGGGGTGGTATTTAGAGGCAGAGTGGACATTTGACCTTTGATAAAAATACGGACAATTCATTTTCAGAAGCACAAAAGAGCAAGAAGCAAGAGGTATGGGTCCAAATCCCAGAAGACTGGTGTTAGTTATGGGTTGTAGACATTCTTATTTGCTTTGCAGTGAGACACACAGTGAAGCCTGAGCAAAGAGTGAGAGGTAGGGAAGAAGCAATGTGTGAAAACAAGTGACAACTGTGGTGCATGGAGTACCAAAATGCGGTGCAATTGAACTTACGTCCACGAGGCTTGAACACTAGTAAACGCTTCATGAAATATATACCTTTCAAATTATATTGTGGTATAAATATATACAATTCCAACTTGACAGATGACCAGAATAGAAATTTCAAGTGGTTTTGTGACCCAAAGGCACTCAGTTTGCTACACTGAAAATTAGACTTTGAATAAGCCCTCAGACAGTTAACTCACAGCCTCATGAACTTAATCACAGTTTCTCCTGTAGAGAAAGGTGGCAGCACAGCAGTGAACTCCATGAGTCACAATGGGGTCCTCTCCTCATTCCCCCTGAAATGGTGCTAGGACCTGCAAGATTTCTTGAGTTCTTTCACTTTCATTTTTCCTTAACACCATTGCCCAATCTCTTGTGCATTTACTCACTATGCCTCCAGGTTTTCTTTCTACTTAGGTCAAGGTGAAGGAACAGATGTAAGCCTAACTTTGATCTATCGCAGTAGGTGAGTGAAACAAGACTGGATATCTCCATGCTAAAGACTTTTATAAAAGGTCTGAACTTTCCTAGAGGGGAAAATGAGGTTACGACAGCACATCTGCTCTCAGTATTTTTTTTCTTGAACAGAGTCCTATTTCTTCCTTTCCTTTCTTCATGTGATGAGAAATAATTCATAGCCAACTGTACCGTGGGATTCTCAGTAATCTTCTCAAGTCTTGGTCTTTCACACTGTTGAAGGAAACCTTGAAGATCATCAGACCCAAAATTTCTCTTTCAGGTGAGTAGACTAAGACCTAGCAAAAAATGTGACAGCAAATTTGGGTCCAATAATTATAGTTCTTTCAGTCCTACCAAGGTCTGAAAGAAGGTTCTGGAAGGATGCATATTCTGCCTTAAACTTTGGAGCAGCTCACAGAAAGTAAAAGGGAAAGTAAAACAGTATTCACAATTTTCCAACCAGCTTCCTCAGCCCTACCATGACATTTGCAAATAGCATTAGGGAAAAACATTTTCTCTTGTTTTTGATTATCTAATGTTTAAACTTTCTTTAAAGGTTATATTCTAAAAGAGGTTGAGTTCATGGAGAGGCGATGACTCAGAGACAGACTGCAGGGCTATTTAAAGCCAACCCTGTGACTTTTAGTGCTTCTACCACTAAAGAGAGTAGGGGGCCGCAAAGGAAAGTGGCTGCAAGTAAAGAGAGACAGAGATAGAATCAGAGAGCAAGAGAGAGAGAGAGAGAGAGAGAGAGAGAGAGAGAGAGAGAGAGAAAGAGAGACAGAGAGAGTGTCTTAGTTACTTTTCACTCATCGCTGAGACAAAATACCTGATGCCCAAAGTTGGGAAAGGAAAGGTTTATTTCTTACAGTTTTTGGAGGTTTCAGTCCATACTCAGTTGGCTCCCAGGCAGGGTGGCATGACTGGGCTGCCGTTCATGGCAGCTGCAAACAGCAAGCAGAAAACTGGCAAGAGAGTGAGACACACCTTCTTCCTGCCATTACATCACATCCTGGCTCCACCCCTAGGGGGAGTGTAGCACTGACACCACCAATCCAAGCACTAGACAATGAACCAATCACAAATGCACAATGCAAATGCATGAGGCCTGGGGGCCATCGACATAAACCATGACAGAGAGAGACCTTGAATATGTGGGATTATTATTTGCATTATTGATTTGTCTGCATATCCTACTTAGTGGTAAGCTCCAAGAAGGCAGGTCTGCATTACTCACTGTACAATTAGTGGAACTGTGTAAATAGAAAGTATTTTTCCTGATTTTCCTCAGAACATCAATTCTCTGAACTTCAGTGCCCACACATCTCTGTGCTATAAATTTATTTCTAAAATTCATATTTTCAAGCATCACTCTAGTGTTTGTCTTCTGACTTGGCAAACTAAGCCATAGTGCTGGTTCTTACACTGAATCAGAGCAGGTGAGCAAAATCAAGTCAGCTTTTTGTTATTATAGAAAATTATTTGAGGCAAGCTAACTTATAAATTGAAAAGCTTTGCTTAGCTCAGTTTTGGGGCTGGAATTCTACACGGTGTAGTGCAGTCTCTAGCAATGACTTCCTCTTGGGTAGATCACCTCATAGTAGATTGCAATACAGGAACTTGTATAGAGAAAACAACTACATCTTGATGCAAAAAGCCAGGAAGAGAAGGAAGGGCCCAGGTTACTTTTATAACCATCTCCTGTAAATTTACCAAGTTCCCACAAGAAAATAGTGTAATCCCTTAGTAGGTCAATGTCCCAAACACCTAAAGACCGCCGAGTATATCGCTCCTCCCAAAAGTCCACATCATCTTCCAGTACTACCACCTTGAGAACCAAGCCTCCAGCACATCGACCATTGGGGAGCCCATAAACCACATCCAAATGATAACAGAGATGGGAATAAAATAAATTGTGGCTATAGAAACAATATGCAATCTGTTTCAGGGGTATGGGGTATAATTATAAAAAATTATAGTAATGAGTCTAGAAGTGTTAGGGAAACAGAATCACAACCAATTATACCTGGATTTTCAGACATAAATGATTTCTAAGTAGGTCTCCATTAAAGATCACATTTGTATCTTCAGAGCAGGTCAGACATTGCCCCTCCACATAGCAGCTGGTACAAATGACACTGCCCCATGCCTCAAAGCCGCACTGACTGATTGCCTGACAGTCATTTTTCCTCTTCTCAATTTCAGCTCAGGACTTACAATTTATAAATTACCTTCCAAAATAGCACATAGTTTTCAAAACTCCCTGTTCACCACAGCAAAGCAGTAATGCTTAACTCCTGAAGGAAGCATTGTCTTCTCCCCACTTTCTTTCCAACCTCATTGTATGGAAATGAACAAATAGAACAGAACTCTGCCTGTCTCACAGCTCTACTCCTTTCCCTGAACAGCTGCCATTTGAATGTTTTTGTACAATTCTTTCATTTTTCCTCTCATAGCTTCTCAGATGTTCTTTCTTGGAATGATCACTTTTCATTTCTATTACTATACTTTCATAAAAATTGTATTTGAACTCCTTCTATTTATGCCCCCCCACATTTAAGGCAATTACATCTGTATCTGTCTGTGTTATTCTCTTCATTTGACCCATATTAGTGTGACAAACTAACACTCATGAACAAACTTAGGATTTGATGTTTACAGTTCTGGGCCTTGAACCTAGCTCTTTATTCTGGCCACTGAATTGTCTGTCTGAACCTTAGTAACCTCATATACTAAAGAGGGACAGTAACAATAACAGCAACCTTTGTAGGTCACTTATTGTGGTACATTTTAGGTCACAAGTCATGGAGTAAAATAATTATGCAAACTGAGATTCTCTATACCATCCTATAGTCAATAGTATTTCTCCATACTTTATGGTTTATTTCACATATTGAGTTTTAGTGAACAACTTTCTTCATTTATTCGTTTTCTATTTTCCAATTTTAAAATAATTATCTCACGTCCCAAAGTTTATCTCTTCATGAAGTGAATGTTTATGGGAGTCCTCTGTCAATCATATTTATTATCCAAGACAGCAATTCTGAGTGGTTAATTTTTTATTCAACAAATATTTCTCATGCATGTGACATGTCTAAGCTATGATCGACTTTAAAACTGCATTTTCAGCACCCTCTAGAACAGTTGCCACCAGATGGTTCTGATGACTTCCCAGCAGGTGATGGATCAAAGAGGCAGATGAACTTACAAGGCAGCTAATTTTTGAGAAGGAAGTTTTAATTTTTAAAAAGTTACCCATCATGTTGTGTTAATCTGTTTCTTCATACAATTTTTACCTATTATATTATTCTAACATTCTGAAGTTTTCTCCAGAAAACATTTGCACAGCTACTGCGCTGCTTCCTCCAAACCTTTCTTTCTCCAGGCTAAGAATTAGAAGTTCACCCAGTCATTCCACGCACATGATTGATTTGCTTTCCCTTCCTTCTTCTGGCTCCATCCTGCTTGTTAATCACTAATCCCACACTGAAAAAGAACTCAAGATTCCAGATGTGGTTGGACCATGGCTAACTGTACTAGATTTATTTCTTTTCTTCCACTGAACATAGAATTACTCTTAGCTTTCAGTCTGTAATCACATTAACATCTTGTGTTGTAAAGCAAAGCCCTTTATCGACTCATGCCAGTGTCACACATAAATGAAAGCACAACTTCGGGCTTTTAACCTATATTTCTCATAAAACATATCTCCCTCGTCTTGTCTTTGTAGTGATCCATGTGAGCATTTATTGTTGGTCCACATTCAATTTTAGTTTTCTGTTTTAATTTCACCTGGTAATCTCAACAGCCAAAAAGTTGTTGAATATAATTTTTACTATGCAAATTGGTGATTCCTCTGAAATTCATCCATAAGACATGTTGAGCAATTTGTACCTCAGTGCTCTTACTGCTTATGATATTTTTGCAAATTGCAGTTAAGAACGAAGTTTGTATTTCTATTTATATATTATAACTTTACTTTGGAATCTTTTCCTCATGATTTTTAAATCTTCCATAATCACTATGAAATATAAATATAAATATAAATCACTGTAAATCATACAATGGCCAGAATGTAAGAACTAGTCAATAGTTACTTTTTAGAGGAATTAAATCAAGGAATACTTTTTACAAGTCTGATTTTCAAAACAATCAAAGAAAATACACAGAAAAAATAAGTTAAACTTCCATTCAATGGCTGGTGAGAGAAAAAAATGTTGTAAAGATAAATTAAATTCTGAATGGAAGTCAAAAACCAGAAGGTATTCCAACATTCAAAATGAGGCTAAGTTCCGTAACACAAAAAAGGTATGAAAAGTGCTTTCCTTGCAACACCTACAAGCCGATGAATGTACTGATGGGCATCCTAGCATGCTTTAATAAGCATGAGGAAACCTTAGAAAAAAACAAGGCATATTTTACACACACACATTGAGATTGGCTAATCACCAGTGAACACCAAATATACAGGTCCAGCATTAAGATAAGTTTCATTCAAGTCTCCCTCAAACTCATTGAGGTTGATAATAATAGTTCTATCTTCAACATGTAAGAGAAAACACTATGAGTTAAACAATGTTTTTCTAAGTCACATACACAGTTAAAAGTGGAAGCTATCGATGTAAACAAATGTATATATGCATACTTGAACAGGTTTGTATCAAAGATCTTACTGGTTCTGATAAAATCACTACATTGAAGCCATACTTAATTGCAAGAAGAAAATATTAGCAGATCAACACTCAAAATATTTTCTGCTACAGACCAGAATGGAAACTCCTATGAAGTCTGCATCTATAGCTCTGATGTAGAAATCTCAGATAAAAGAGCCTGATCTGTGTTTTCTGAGTGTTTAATGTTTCTAGTTTCTTAATCTTATCTACTGTCTACCTACCAATTCCATAATCTTCATACTAAATAGTTTTTAGGTTGAAAACTAAATTTGACAACTTCAATTTCTTGGCTGTCAATCACCCCCAACATCATATCCATCCTTATTTTAGTCATCTCAAGCAATCTACTTGTGATTTCCAGCCTCACTGCAATACCAAGCCAAGTATACTTCCCTCTTGCCTCTCTTATTGTAATGTTCAGGGCAGATTATAATGTCTATGTTGCATAAATAATGCTAAAATTATGAGAATGGCTCTGAGATGAGCTGTGTGATGGTTGGAGATAAAGAATATTCAGACTAGAAAACAAATGAAGAGATGAACCAAAGAGCCAACTCCATATACTACATCATGTACTTTGCTGAAGAAAAAGGTGAGAGTTTGCTAAGAAGATAGTCCCAAAGCCCATGATACTTCAAGTGTTTATGAAGACCCTACAATGGGCTTGGCACTTTTATGGATGCTAAGTATACAGCATATGCAAGACAGGACCACAAGTTAACTGTCCACTGTGAAATAAAGTCTAAAAGGCCAGACAACAAATTCAGCTAACAACTCACCTTGATGTGACATCTCACCTCCTCAAAACACAGTTTCTCACCTGTCTAATGTGAAGCTAAAGCGAGGCTAGCAATGCAGCAACCAAGGCCCCCTTCAAGCATGGTGATTCTGAGTCTGTTTTCCTAAAACATTCAATATTTCACTTCTCTGCTTGGTGGCTTTGCTCAAGTTTCGTGGAGGGGGTGGGGAGAGGCTTCTTTCACATTGTCATAATAGAGTTATGCACTTCCCTCTGTAGGCCTTCAATCTTCCAACATTTATCCATTCTGTCTCCAGTGAGCCCTTATCCCAAGATGTTTGCCTATTAAATTAAGAGTTTTGCAGAAGGGGAGAGCCATTTAAAGGCTGTAAATCACAAGGAGTCTTTTAGCTGCCCTCTGCTCAGAGCCCCACTGCATCATCCTGCACTCAGTCTGCCACTACCTCCCCTCAGGCCTCGGCTCTCACTGGCAGAAAACTGTGGTGCATGCAACCTGCTCAGACCTGCCTGCTCCCAAACCTGCTCCAGTGTCTGGGGCTAGTCTGTCTGGAGGGAGAATGGATGGGGAATTTATCGGAGCCCTTGATTAACCCTCAAGAAACCAAACAGCTACAGAATTCTCTAATTCTTTCTTCTCCATCTGCCCTGGTGCTTCACATGAACTCATACCTTTGTTCCACACCACAGATCTAACAGCCTTAATCGATTATATTCAAGTCCCAATCTTGAGATTCTAACTAACATAGCAGAAAAATAACACCTTTGCAACGCTTATGTCTTGTGAACTAGGCACTTTATGTATCTTCACATTTTACCCGTAAATTAGATAATATTATTTTTATACAACTGATAAGGAAACAAAGGATGGATAGATTATATAATCTACCCACGTTTTATGAGTTAGGTAGAGCTAGGTTTTTAAGTCTAAGATGATTTATATCAAAGTCTATGATATATATTCATTCAGTCACCAATGCTTTTAAGTGATTGCTGTGTGTTCATACTAGTATTGCCTTGGGGGACCAAATAGTTGAGTATCTTATGTTGCTAAAAGATAGGCTCTATCTACTGTATTCTAACTTTTGCCCTGCCCAAATCTCTTGCTTTTAGGAACTTACCATAGGTCCTGCAAGCCATCATCGTAGGCCCTGGCTAATGTAAGGTGTAAATATTAGTTGCTGAACTGCTCTACTGTACCTTGTCTTCTCTTATGCTCTCTCTGGGAAGACTCCACATCCTTCTCTAATACGTTTCATCTTGCTGTACATCACCTTTCTATGCCCACCTGCTTTATCAGGTTTTTTAAAAGAATTTGTTTGTTTATTTATTTATTTATTTATTTATGTACCAGGGATCGAACTCACAACCTTGTGCTTGCCAGGTTGGCACTTACACTACCGAACTAAACCCCTCACCCTGCTTCATAAGCTTTGTCAGACATAAAAGCATTCATTCACAATGGTAAAACGCAGGGATACTAATGACAGATGTAATCTTCCCATATCTGTTTCATTTCTTTTGGAAATTGTTACCTCAGGCTTCCCTGGAAATCTGCTCCATATTTGGTCTTCTAGACAATCCTCCTTCTCTCTCAGTGACCTTCCCTCAATTCCATACATGATGGCTCTCTATGGGTTCATGAGAAAGGAGAACAGATAAAAATAGCATGAAATATTCATATATTTTAATGAATCACATATGGCAAGAAATAGGAATTTTTAATTTTAATCCCAGTTCTACCAACTTCCAGCTGTGAGATGGGTCATATTCTATATATTATTTTATGTGAACTTAGTATATTGAGTACAACTATAACAGTCTATGATGGCTTTATAATGAGCTCTCCCTGGCTAGGCTGAACTGTATTTCCCAGAATTCCCTTTCTGGTACATTTCCAGTTAATTGCACCATAAGGGAGATCCTTGAAATTGTCTGGACACAGATTAGCATCTAGATAATAGTGCATGTGAGTTACTAGTCATCTGTCGACTAATCTTATTGGTTCAGTGCAGCAAGTGAGGTCTGAAATTGTTGTACTTTCATCTGAGTTCTCTTGCACTTCTGCTACACGTGGTTCAAGAGTGAATGTTTAGGTTTATGACAACGAATACCTATGACTACAACATTGAGACCTGAGGCAATTTTAGTCTATTCTTCTAGAGTTCCAGCTTACATTTGTGGTTTGAGCCTGTCCTCAGTTACATCTTCTCTTCTTGACTTTCATCTTTTTGAGATTTGAGCTCCAGCATGCAGAGACAATATCATTATAGAGATGCCTAAGTCTTACAATTGTGTAAGTCCAAAACCCCATGATAGAGATTTGCACATACACATACAATATAAGCATGTATGATAAATATATACTTGTGTGTCTGTATGTGCATTTGTGTATTTAGTACTTCTGTTTCTGTTGTGGAATCTTAATTCATAAGAAGATCATTTAAATTTTTTAAATTACAAAACTGAGGCATGTAAGTGACAATCATTTATTTAGCACATACATCTGCAGATCATCTGAGGGGACTCTTCTCCATGCATATCTGTTAGTTATTGTTGGTTCCACTGTTCCACTTGTATTTATTCTAAAATGAAGAACACTAAGTAGTTGGGAAAGACTCCTAAAGATAGTAGAACTTCAAGGGGTCAAGTTTCACTGAGTAGGCCCCTGTTTAAATGATATTTATAAACTTCCCATTGGACAGAACAAATTATATGACCAAGCTCAAAATTCACAAAACAGAAGTGCACTCACCTTTTGTGAGAGGAGATTTTGCAAATGCACATGGGAAAGTGTATGGCTATAGAGTGAATTGAGGTCATGGTTATGACAGTTGTTCAAAACCAAATCTAAAACGTTGTTTCTGAACTTTCCAGTTCTGCCAAATCTGGACAGGATTTTAGATGAATAGATAGGTGTCTCTGTATGCACTGGTTCTGCTACTAAGTACCCGTGGATGACTGGGAAAGTCAATTTATAACAGTTTGTCTGGAATATGGGGATTATAATGTCTATCTCTAAAGTAAGATCATTAGATTATGTCTTTAGATGATTCATTGGCTTAGGGAGAAACACAAATTATAAAATCATTAAAACTTAGAAATAAAGAGACAATTAGGTTTTTCTCCTTTATTCAGTAGTTATAAAATAATTTTGTTTAAAATACATTTTATAATAAAATTTTAAAATTATAAGTAAAAATGAAAAACTGCCTACAAAACTCTCATGCCCAATTCCCTAGTCAATGGTTTTCTTAGTAGCAATGATTATTAAACTTTTTTCTTATATTTTTTCATATCTTTGTATGACTTTATGTGTATGCATATATTATACACATATATGATAATACTCTTTCATACTGTAGCTTACTATTTTGCTTTGCTTTGTCTCAGTCATTTGTTCAGTTTAGTCTGTGTAAGTCTATTTATTCTTTAAAAATGCAATATTCTCAAGTGAGAATCTATCAGAATATATTTAACATTTTTCTATTAATGATCACTGAAATTCTTCCAGATATGCCTTAGCAAACTTAGTGCTGAATAAAAAATCTCTGTGGCTGTCTTTGTGAGGTGAGAATGTTTTCTGTGAGGTAGACACCTAAGAACTAGCTAGGCTGAAGAGTGCTCACAATTTTTAAAGTTTTAATAGGTAATTGCCATACTGACCTTCAAATAAATAGCTTCGTCCAATTTAAGACTCACCAGGATGATACAGAAGCACTATTCCTCAAAATCTCTACCGAGAGACACTGTCATCTCATTTGGTTGAGATCAGAGATTCTGGAGGGGAATGAAAATGTAGAGAAATAAGCACAGGGTAATTTTTCTGTTTTTGGCTTAATGAGAAGTCGGCTTCCAGTTTGTGGTGCTACACTGGGCCACTAGAGCCTCAGTAATGCACAGTATTTGAAGCTTAAAAAATAAGAATTGATTCAGGGAATATTACTGGAACAGGAAAATTAGGGAAAATCCTGAAATAGAGCCCTAAATTATGTACCAAAAAATGAATCAACTCTCTCCTAACCTTGAAATTACATGTACATAGTACAGGTCACAGATGGCTCAATGAACTGCAGGGAAAACTGAGCTGAGATATGAACTATTATAATTTGAGACTATTCATTTTAAATTCATGCTTTAAAAATGTACAAAGAAATATGACAAAAGTCCAAATTTATATAACATTTGCAATATTCAAAAGACATAAGAAATTACTTGTCACTAAAAGAACCAGGAAAATGTTTCCTTTTTTTTTTTTTTTTTTTGTACCAGGATGTTTCCTATTCTCAAGAGAAAGATAATCAAAGAAAGTCAACCCTGAGATGATCCCAATGCTGGAATTGGTAGTCAACTACTTTCAAGCAACTCTTACTACTGTACTTAAGGAAGTAAAATTTAATACCCTTTTAAAGCAAGAAAAATATAATAATTCAGAACAGAGGAACAGAAACTATCAAAAAATGAAAATTCTTAAAAAGAAAACTACAATATCTTCCTTTAAAACAGTACTCACTGAATGAAGTAAAACCTGAATAAAAAGTGAATCAGAAGAAAAAAATCACTAGGGTATATAGCTCATGGCACAGTGTCTGCTTGACAAGTGTCTTAGGACAAGGTCCTAAGATTGATTCCAAAAAAGTGAATCAAAAAGCATGGAACTAGAGGAACATAAATTACCAATTTGAGAACCATAGATGATAATGCTAAAAGAATTTCAGAGACTTTTGAAACAATATCAAAAGAGCTAGCTTATATGTAAATGTAATTCCAGACATAGAAGAGAAAGAATGAGACAACAGGAAATATTTGAGGAAATAATGACCACAAATTTTCCCAACTTGTTGAAAAACAAATTTAATCTCTGTACTAAAACTCACATAGAGATTTTAAGAAAATTATTGACCAGTTTCCTTCATAACATATACACAAATCAAATAAAATATCTAAAAACAGTCATATATCATGATTGTGAAGGGTTTATCTCAGAAATGTAAGACTAATTTTATAATTTCTGAATTGTCCACTTTAACACACT
>PVJX010010222.1:0-57909 GCA_004027295.1 Dolichotis patagonum
GTGTGTGTGTGTGTGTGTGTGTGTGTGTGTGTGTGTGTGTGGTGTGCGTATTTGCTCTAGCATTAGAACAGACAGTGCTCTCTGGGCCAGGGCACTCAGGGTCCCCAGGCTGGTGCCTGGATCAGGAAACAGAAACTTACAGAGAGGCCAGTGGTTCTTGTGGAGCTCAGTGTCCTCTGAACAGAGCTCAAGATCCTTAGTGGCATTCATGACCCTTCAGGACCAATCGTTTCCCATCTCTCTGCATCTCCTATTTTATTCCAAGCCACCCTGAACCCTGTGCAAGTCCCAGAGTGACCCAGGCTTCCCAGGGCCTTGACACAAGCTGCCTTCTCCCCTGAAAAGCTCTGCCCTCACTTTTCACCCACAAAATCCCTTTTCAGGTCTTCCAATGCCATTCCAGGAGATCCTACCAGCCTGTCCATGGGCTAGGGTGGGGCGCTTCTCCTCTGTGGTCCCTCAGAGGCCTCGTCCCACCTTAGCCTGCACTCAGGTCCTTGGGGACCCAGGTGGACACTTTTCCTCTCCATGTTTTAGGCCCTGGGTATCAGATAGCACACAGAGGCTCAGAGCCATTGATGCAAGAAGGAAGGGAGCAAAGGAGGGAGCGAGGGAGGAGGAGAAGGAGGGAGAGGGGAGAGAGACAGAGAGATTCTTTCCCCACAGCCTCCTTGTTCAAACACTGTCCAAATGAGCCTCAGAGGAAGGCTGCTTCCGCAGGGCCCTAAAGTTAGGTGTTGTTACCCTGTCAAGCAGAGCAGTGAGTGATTGATATGTTACGGGCCCTGACTGTGCCCTGGAGTCTAGAAACCCAGCATGAAGCTCAGAGAGGCCTATTTCTGCTCCCTGGACCTCACCCTCTGAATCTGTAAAGTGAGGACCGTGATGCTGTGGCCGGAATCTGTTCCAGGACCTGCTCTGGGCCCCGCCCCCACGGCAGCCTGTCTGGGGAGGGGAGGCACCAGGCTTGGCCTGGAGGGCCAGCTGCGGGGAACAGGGGCCTGGCTGCAGCTGGAGAGGGAGACCGAGGCCCCAACCTGCATCTCCTTGACCTTGGCGGTTGAGCTTGAGCCTTTCCCCAGGAGGGAGGCCTGGTCCACTGCTCCGGATCCCAGAGCAGTCTCCTCCCTCCCGATGTGCGTGAAGAAGGCTCTGCCCGCCCAGCTCGCTCCACCACCCAGGCCTCAGGGTCAGTTCATAGGAGGTGAAAGACTTGGACACGGAAGCGCATGAAGTCATGGGTGGATTCCCCCCTTTCCACTCGGTTTGTTTGTTTCCTGCAGGGTTGCCTGACACCAGTCAGCAGGGAACTGGGTCCTGTTCTGTCTGCATCTGGGACTCAGACAGCCCAGCCCAGAGTGTGCCCAGGGCAGAGGGTCCGTCCTGGAGCCGGGAACAGCATGGTGCACACAGAAGGGCTCCCCCAAAATGAAAGCAGGCTCCTCAAAACACCAACAGGCTGTGCTCTCTGCTGATGTAACGGGGCAAACGACACAGGCAAGGGCCAGAGCCAGGCCCACGGACTGCACGCCTGGCCCGGTCACCTCTCCCAGCTCTCACGAGTGCTCTTGGCAGTTTGAACCCATGTTTCTTTGGGTCTCTCCATAGGTGCCCTTATGGGTGCTCAGCTTAGCAAGGGAGAACATGGGTCCCCAGGGAGATTTGGGGTTCAGATAAACAACAAATAACACTTTGAGAACAATTGTATTTCATGCGGTATTTGAGGTATATTTATGCTAAACATTATTCTTTGTTTCTCTGAAGTTCAAGTGTAGCGAGTGTCCTGTATTTGTTCTGGCACCAACACTTGTTGAAACGGTGATGTGAAGCAAGGTGCATACAAGCTTCCTGAGGCGCCTGACCCCCTCACAGTGATTGAGCTTGGCGTGCACTGCAAGGAGATAAAATGTTAGATATTAAATGCTATTGCCAACTAGTTACTAATAGCTGTGTCATTAATATTAATGAATGAATAATAATCCATTTTTTTTTGTTGTCTTGAGGACTGAACCCAGGGTCTTTGCACTGAGCTATATCCCCAACCTTTTTCATTTTTTGTTTTGAGATAGGAGCTTGCTAATTCACTAAGTTGCCAACGCTGAGCTGGAACTTGAGATCCTCCTGCTTCAGCCTCCCAGTGTGCTGGAATTACAGGTGTGTACCACCACATCTGGTGAGTAGTCCTACTATTATAACCCATCATTTATGGAGCAGCTACTTTGATCCAGCCATGTCCTTTGCATGACCCCACTGCCACTGCACCATTCCACCTGACAACATGGCTGTTCTTGGACCACGTGTCATAGCCTTTGGTCAGCAAAGTGAAACACTACAACAGCTGTGACCTGTGTGTTTGCGGGGTAAGTGCTGACTCCAGAGCCTTGCAGGAGTCACCTCCTTGAGCAGCCTCCCCTATTCTCTGAGTAGATATTAGCATTAATACTTCAATTCTGTCCATTTTCAAAGGGGAAACTGAGGCCCGGGACCTGTCCAAGACCGTAGGCAGAAGGCCTTGAAATCAGGCAGGAGACTGTCTGTCTCCTCTCCACGGCTGCATCCCACCCTGGGCTGCCTCTTGGGCCACCTATATGGGGAGGAGAGAGCGGCAATGTGAGAGCAGCAGGGACAGAGCCACCAAGCAGGGGCAGCAGCAGACACCAGCTCCTCGCCAGCCCGGCCCCATCTCACCTTCCACAGCCCTGTGGGCAAACGTGTCATTGTTCCCCTTTCTGACAGGGCAGAGACTTCCCTTGCTGTGTGCAGGGGTCAGGTCAGGACAAGTATACCAAGAATCCCAGAGCCGCAGCTGAGGGACAGTGGCATCTGGGGTAACCCAGAGAGCAGAGGGGGGACCCGGCAGGTGGGCTCACAAAGCCACCTCTAACTCCAGGGGAAGCTCTGCCTCTCCCTGACTGTGTGACCTTAGGCTAGTTACTCAGCCTCTCTGGGGCACCACGTCTTTGCCCATGAAACGGACACTGTGAATATCTTTTCCTGTAAGACTCAGGCCAGGAAAAGCACTCAGCACAGTGCCCCTTTCACATAGCAACCACACACTAACCAGGGGCAGTTATGTTGCCGCCAACATTTGCCTTAGCTTAGGTTTTCCTAGAGGCAGGGCTAGAGAGAAGGGCCCATGCAGTGACATCACTGGGAGAACTCAGACAGTCCCAGTAGGGGAGTGGCAGGCTGCAGGGAAGGAGGAAAACCTTGCAGGGTGTGTTCACAGCAGGCACTTGAGCTGCAGTCCTGCTGGGGTGCCGGGCACACCAGACAGACCCCATGCTGAAGCCAGAGAGTAGGTTCAGGGCCCCTGGGGAGAACCTCAGGCACAGGCAGCCTCCAACTGTGGGGTCCGTGGGGGTGGGAGCCGCAAGGGACACAGGGCACAGCATTTCAATTCACATTGCAAGCCTCCTTCTGCTACAGTAGCAAAGACAACAACAGCAATGCAGCAGTAATGATAACTGAGGTTGAACACCAGGGTCGTGGTCTGATCCAGACGCCAAGGACGATGTTCTCTCGGCAGGGTGCTGGCTGCACAGAAAAGCCGCCCAAGGCTCTCTGTGCCTAGGAAAACGCGGGGTGGCTCTCTGAGGTCTGCGTGCTGGTGGCCCCAAGGGAAGGGGGCACTACCTGTCCTTCAGGCCTATGCATCGTGGATGCTAACTGAAGAGCCGAGGGGCCCATAAAGCACCCCTGATGCTGCAGGCGGGGCTGGGGCCTGGCTCTCAGCTGTGATTTAGCATCTGAGCAAAAGACAGAACAAAAGGGGGTGGTGTCTGCTGGGTTGGGCAGAAATCCTCACTGTGCACTCTACATGGTCAGCGCATGAGTGTGTCGGCTCCCTTCCGGGAGAACTGCTGTTCAGATGACCATTTAGAGCATCTCCTGATCTTGTCTTCTCTTAGCCTCAAACCTGGTCACCTAAGATTAGGCACTATAATTTTTATGTCCAGTTAGGAGATAAGAGAAGAAACTCAGTGGGGGAAAGAAACACATGGAGGGCCACTCAGCGAGGAATGGCCAGCGCTGGGAGGAGTCCAGCTCATGCCAGCAATACGTAGCCCTCTCTACAACACCAGCTGTGGGGATACAAGCTGTGTGGGGCTCGCTGGGAGGACGTGAAGGTCAGCGGTTGGCCTGGGGCTCTGGAATCTGACTACCTGCCTTATTTCCAGGCACTGTGACTTTAATCTACAATGTAAACTATCTGGGACTCAGTGTCTTTGTCTGTGTAATGGAGACTTTCCAGGATTGTTTTAAGGACTCAGGTCAAACCTTTCGAGTAATGAATCGATGCTCCATAAGCATTCTAGGCCTTTGGAGGGGGGCATTTGTGGTTTTCAGGGAGCTCTAGGAAGCAGAAAAATAAAGAGTTTCCAGTGGTGGGGGCCTGGCTGCTGTGCAGATCCAATAGGAAAGGCCACGTGACCCGTTTGCAGTTGTGCACATCTCCTTCTCCACCCCCTCAGAGCTGGGTTGGCTCAGTACTACAGCGCTTTGTTGGCATGCACAGGGCCCTGGGTTCCATCTCCAGAACAGCAAAAGAAAAAAGAAATCAGACTCCTTCAGAAACCACTTGGAAGAAACCCCAAGTAGGTTTGGAGCAAGGCAGCAGTTGGAGTCCTCAGCAGCATGGGGTTATCAGGGGGCTCTGGCCACCAGGCACACAGGTCCCGCCCCAGCGTATGGAACTCTAGCTCCAGCTCATTCGGCGGATGAGCGAACTGAGGTCACAGAAGCAAGAGTTCTTGCTGGAATCACACAGCTCTCCAGCACCTGAGCAGGGCAGAGCTCAGAACCACCCTATGCCAGAGCCCAGGGACTGCACTCTCAGAAGAGCAATGATGCATGAATGTCTCCCCAAAAATGCCTGGGGAAGTTCCGAAGGTGGACAGAGGCCTCACTACCTTGCCTGGTCACAGCTAGACAGGAGCTTTCCTTGTTTCCTGCTGGACACCAGGGTCTCAGTGGACTCCAAGTCTGTGGACTTCACTTTCCCCAGAGCCTCTGGCCTCCTCACTCTGTTCTCCCCTGGTGCAGCTGCAGCCCCATGCTTGACAGCCCATCTCCAGGAGCACGCCACCCAGCTGCTCTGGAGCTTGGGAGACCCAGGAAGTCATCTGTATCTAAATAGAAAGAAGTAAGGAAAGAAAAGGAAAGGAAAAAAGCAAGAAAGGAAAAGAACAAAACCAAGTGACTTCATTCTGGACACTGAGCCACGTTAGCTCATGGCCCATTTCTCTGGGTCGGGGCCTGGGGGGTGCGTGAGAGTCTTATGCAAGACACTTGGCAGTGGAGAAACTCAAGTTCCTGAATATTATTATTTTAGCAAACCGAGGCTTGATGTGTCCAAAGGAGCGGGAGGTTCTGGAGGGCTCTCCAAGAAAGTGTGTGTTTCTCGGGGTTGTTATTTCAGAGTCAAGTTCAGGGAGGGGGCCTGTTTTTCTCAACTCATGTTTCTGGAAAAACAGGCTCTTGGAAAGAGTTGGCTGAGGAGCAGGTCAGGATGTGGAGTGGGGAGCCTGTGGACCTGGGGAGGAGGCGCTGGGGTGGCTGAGAAGGGCTGTCTCTCCTGCTCCCTTTTTTCTCACACTGGGGCCTCAGAAGCCTGGCTCCTGTCCAAAAAGGAGGCTGCTTGACGATGAGACTGGTCATGTTCCTGTCGCTCCATCCCACTAGCCCTTCCAGCGCACAGCAGGGCCGATGGCGGAGAACAGCCAGCCTGCCCCTTCCGCCATCTTGGTTAGCTTTGTGAGGCTTGGGCCAAGGACTGATTGCTATCTGGTGTGACCTAGGTGAGCTGGCCGATGGTGTGCCTCAGAGTCTCCACTGAGACCAAGATTCTTGAAAGTTTCAGTTGTTCCTGTCCCTCAGCTCCACCTCACACTGGTATCAAGAGCACCATCCTTCTCTAGGCCCCTGAGGCATCCCTGTGGCTTCAGGACCACTCCTTCAGCATGGAACCCATCTCTTAATTCTTAGTATGCATCTATGTCATCATTTCATCCTCTGGGTACCACCTCAGTATTCCCTAGGGGAGCAGTCCTGGACCCCACCAGAGTCAGGGATCTCCATTATGCATCTTACCAGCCTTCTGCATTTCTTTGGAGCACACTCCACAGCATAATCCCTTAAGGCCTTGTCCAGTATCTATCTCCTGCACTGAACCCAAGGCCCAGGAAGAGAGGAAATCCCTCTTCTTGTTCATAGTGGTGTCCCAGGCACCCGGCCTGACACATAGAGGGTGTTCAGTAGGCAAATGGAAACTTCTCCCAAGCAAGGCTCACGGCAATGTGTGTCTTGGCCCAAGAGCAAGGGTGGGGCTCACACTTGGGTTGCTGAAGCCCATGACCCCAGGCAGACATCAGAGAGACCATTGGACAGATGGAGACACTTTCTCCCACAGTTTTCTCTTAAGGGTTAACCTCAAGATGGATCCCATCCTGGCCAGCTTCATAACTGGTGTCTACCAGTGGATAAAAGCCATTGGTTATAAAAGAGAGAGCTTTGTATGGTCAATGGAAACCAGTCATTCCATCCCTACTCCCCCTTAGCCCCATTTCCTCTATCCCCTGGCTTCCTCCCAGGCATCTTCTGAATCCGTGCACAGAAACCTCCCTGCAAACTCTTGGCGGGGTCCTGCCCAGCAGGTCTCACTTCTCCTTGTCTTGGAGCCAGGCTTTCCTCTTGGGACCAGCCATCCTTCGGAGCCCAGAGGTGAGTCATTCGCACATCACGTGTCTTGGTGGATGTCAAGTGTCTCCTCCTTTAGAGTCTCGAGCCCTGGACTTTGTTTTATGGGGTTTGGCTGTCTGGGGCCGCCGACGATTTCATCCATCAACTCACGATCGCTCCAACACTAATGCTGAATTTATAGAAGTGGTTAAACAAAGTGTTGACAATATGGACGGCGTGTTTCTGATTAACACGGCGATTTCGAGAGAAACTGCCAACTGCAGGGAAGTCAGTAAAACACAGCAGCGATTTCCCAGGCTCACTGAGTCGGGGCTTTGACATCACAGGATTAACAGATGTTGCGCAAGGAACTTGCAAAGCATTTGGAGGCGACGTTTGACAGAGAAACGCAGGCTCATGTACAAACCAGAGCTGCTCCTTTTTTCTTTCTTTCTTTCTTTAAATTTTTTTTTCTTGAGAGATTAAATCTGAATTCACTGTCAGCCTTGAGAATTTCCATCAGGAAATTCTGTTAACTGCAGGGATGCTCCCCAAATCCCTTAGCTTACCATCTCCCTAAACTATGACACTGCTAACATTTACCCAAGACTTCTGGGTACAGGCTGTTTCTATACACCATCTTATGGCCACCACGTGGTCAGTTATGGACAATGACTACCTATATTTTAAAAATGACTTTTTAAATTGAAATAACTTTAAGATTCACAAAGAGTTGCAAAAATAACACAGAGAATCCTCACAGATCTTACCCTCAGCACCTCCCAAAAGATGATACTATCCGATGTAACCATAGCTCATTGTCAAAGCTGGGAAATTGACTTTGGTTCAACGCCACATATCTTGGACAGATTTTATCACTTAGCATGTGCACTTTTTGTAAAAGTACTTCTCTGACATTTTCACGCATGTTTAGATTAGAGCAAGCTTTGCCATATTAAAGTACATAATTTTCCATCCCCACAGTGAAATCCCCTTGGGTTGTGCCATGATAGTTTGTACCTCCTTTCAACTCTCACCCCCGAAAACCACTAAGCTATTCTCCATCTCTGTAATTTTGCCACGGTAAGAACGTTACATGAAAGGGAGCACCCAGAATATAGCCTTTAAGATCAATCTTCCCGCTTGGCATTTTAAGGTCCTTGGGAACCATTTGTGTGACTCAGGACTCCGCAGTCCTTTTTTCCCCTCGCTTAGTACTATTCTCTTGGGTGCATGTACCACAGTCTCTCCCTCTGTCTGCTGAAAGACATTCCAACATTTCCCATCCGAGACCATTATGCAGTGGGCACTACAGACACTCCTAGCCTGCCTTTTTTGTGCTTATCTACATGCTGCAGCTAAGGCAGCAGAGAGGCAAAGTGAGTTGAATAAGGTCCCATAGCCAACAATTTGAGATAGAAACTTCCTGCTTCACCATCCACAAGACTTGGAAATCTTGGAATTCAAAATCAACCTTGAAAAGTTCATTCATGTGCCAGGAAGAGGCCTTGTGTTGATCAGAGATTTTGTGTTTCCTCGAGAGAACTCCGCCTGTTCCTGGAGGTGCTCTGAGATGCATGTAAGGATCCAAATCTGCAGGGGCAAAGTCCAGGGCCTTTGTTTGGTAGACAGAGATCTTCCCTACTCAGCCTCTACTTCCTTCCTCCTCTGGTGATCAGCACACAGGGTGCTATTTCCCCTCAAATAGCCTCCAGTGTCTCCCTCTTACCTCTCACACAGTCCCTCCAGCAGGGCGCTCTCCCTGCACCCCCTCATTCCCTTTCTGTTTGTAGCTACTTCCATGCAGAAGCCACTTCCTCCTCATCCAAGTTTGAGCTACCCAGGTTCCCAGCTCCATGAACATTTATCTGCTTCCATAAACAGGCATCGATTCGAAGCTCCCTAAGGACCAAGGAGGTGCCAGGCACCAAGCTCCAGCCTGGAAAGCAGAAATAAATAATCTGCAGTCCCTGAGCCACTTGTGCTGCAGGTGTGGACAGACACACTGCGAGGAGTGATGCCGACAGACATGGGGAAGGCAGAGCACCAGGTGTGGGGTGCGGGAGCCCCAGGTTCCAGCTGGATGGGCTCCTGTCCTGGGGGGGCTTTCCTGACTCACCCTTTACAGAGGGGTTGTGCCGGCTGTGGGGCTGCTTAAGGGTGGTGCATGCTTCCTCTCCGGACCTAGTTGCTGGGAAGGGCAACCAGACCCAAGACCCCAGGGTCCAGAGCCCGTGTCACCTCTCAGCCAGCTGCATGGGGCCTGGTGCTGCTGGCCCTTTGCAGGAACGCATCCCTGGCTTGAGCAGGGGTCTGAGGACAGAGTGCACCGGGAGGCGCTGACCTTAAACACAGGGCTCCAGCTCCTTTTCCGCCCTAGATCCATAAACCGTGCGGCCCCACACTCCCACCTGCAGCTGCTCCCCCTCCAGGAACTGCTCCTGAGTGTTCTGCGTTTGATTTCCTCCCTCCTGTGGCCTCCTGCTCCCCATAAAACTCAATCACCTTTCATTTTCAATTCAATTAAAGGCCAACAATCCCACCCACAGGGCCAGGCATTGGAAGTGCAGTTGATCACTGGGCTGGGGCAGAGGCAGAGCAGTCTGGAAGGAGGCCTCCAGGGTCCTGTCCAGGTGAATACAGCCCTGGGCTGGGGAGGCAGAAAAGAGCCCTCTTGGAAGTGAGTCTTGACTTCTAGACTTCACCACAGCACTCACTCAAGGGGTGCCCCATGCCTCAGTTTCCCTATCTGTAAAGTGGGACCAAGAAGTACTACTACGAGTTTTTAGCCCTGCTTTCCCACTCACCCTAACTTGATAGCTACTATTTTAGTAATAATTGAATGCCAGATTAAAAATACCCCACACCCACAGACCCAGCTAGAAGCCTGCTTGTGGGAATCTGTTCTCTAAAATGTGTGCACAGGTGTGCAAGCCATTTGCATATACATCCACCTCTGCTGTCATTTACAGTGCCTTTCAGCAGTGAGAAGAAACAGGGGGAGACCTTCACGTCCTGGTAGGAAAAGGTAACAAGAATGTATTCTTAATGGAAAGTTAAGTCACTCCGGTTCTTTACACAGGATGGTTTCTCAGAGCCCCACGCGTACCAAGACCTGTGGACGCGAAGACCTTCACACATAATGGGACAGTTACACATGTTCTAAGCACATCCTTCTGTATGATTAAACCATCTCTAAGTCATTTACAATACACTATAAAAGCTAGGTAAATTGTAGTTACAATATGTGGTTTAGGGAGTAATGACAAGATAAAGGTCTGTCCAAACCCCACGTAGATGCAATAATGCTTTCTGAGTAGTTTTGATCTGAAGTTGGTTAGATTTGCAGATATAAAACTGTGGCTAGGGACAATCAGTGCTACATATGTGTGTTTGTTTGTTTTTCTTTAATTGAGAAACAGACTAACATCACAAGCAGAATCCATATCCAAACTGAAAGAAAAATGATCTTTGCCTTTGAGACCTGAAGGAATCACATCTTCTAAATAATGGGATTTGGAGTGAGGAGAGGGGAGTAAGGAACTTTCCAGTTTTCTGATGAGCATAAATAACTTTGATAATTAAAAGGTATATAAACTTCCAAAATGAAATGAATACCTACTTGTGGCTGAGGACCTGTACTTTGCATTAAGGTAAGGAAAAAGAATATTTAATTCCCACAACTCAGTGATAACTACTGTTGACATTTTAATGCATTTCCTTATGGTCTTTTTCCTTATTTGCGTGTATATATTTTTATAATAAAGTTGGAATTACGCTTCATGAGAAATTTTGCTGCCTGCACTTCCACTTAAAGTTTTCTCATAAGAATTTTCCCAGGTCATTAAAATTCACCCTGAAATGATGCTAGAGCCTCCTTGAGTGGGACCCATGGGGATTTTCCCAAAGCTTGCTTGTTGGAACATCTGGGGCTGCTCAGCCACTTCCCCAGGGTGGGAACACAACCACCGTGCTCCCTGCTACCCTGAATAGGACCTCAGTGCCCTGTACATCTCAAGGATCAATAAAGAGTGGTTGGATAAGTGAATAAACAGAAGATAGGGGAAACAAGTACAAATACTTTTAAATAGGTATACTCTAGCGGCTGATGTGAAAAGTTCCCCTAGACTAAGGTCACTGGCTGTCTCAGTTTCTCCCTTTCAACAAACACGGCGGTGAGGGTCTCTGGACACACACATCTGGATGGAGCCAGGACTGCCGGCCTGTCCTTCAAAGCCTCCCCTTCCTCCTCTGACGCTTGGAGTCACTCCAGGGTGGGAACTCAGCCCTCACCACTGAGCTCAGCTCTGAACACAGCCAAAACAAATTGCAGATCTGGTCCCAGGAGGGGAGCATCATTTCAGGATACACAGCTTGCGATTGAAGCTGGAAGGCTCACAGCTGGGGCAGAGAGTGATGCCCAAGGCAGCTGTCTGGAAGGGAGAAAGCCCTGGGGAATGGCGGTGGCTGGGTTCTAGAAACCCTGCAAGAAACTGTCCTTCGGGCCCCCAGTTCAGAACTCCCAAAGTGCGCCAGAGGTCAGTCAGCATCAGAAAGAAGCCCAGGTCAGACATGTTCTGTGTGTCTTCCATATATAACTTCCAGGCACCTGAACCACTTCCGGTGTGACTTGGACTCCATGAGCCTCCATTTATCATCCCTAAAATGAAGATAACAACAGAAGTCCTTTGGGAGCTCCTTGGGAGGATGAAATGATATAAAGTACACATGACTTCCAGCACACAGCCCAGCATGCAGGTGGACAGAGATGAGGAAAGTCAGCCTCACTTGAGCCTCTCTGGGGACTTGGGTGTCAAATGTGCCCCTCCCTTTGCCTGGTATTCGAGGCCAACTCCATTTCAGCAAACTTGTTCATCACCACTGCCTTCGTCTTTGTGGAAATACTGTCACTCAGCAGAAGGTTCCCAGGCTCTGCCTTGGCCATGAACTGCTAATTGGTTTCCTGGATGCCTGGAGCAGGACATAAAGAACCCATGACCAAGTATCTAAATGGCCATTAGGTGGCTGGGTTCAGGGTGGATGACAGAGGCAGGAACCATGGAGGATCTCGAGTGATTCCTGAAACCAGCAGGTGAAATTTAACAGCAAACTGTGAAAACTCTAGAGTTGGGTCCAAAAATTCAATGCCAGGAAACCTAGTAACTGTAATAATCGCTCACAACATGAATCTTGGTAACCATAACAATGAGCACAATGTCACATTCTACACCAAGAACCATGCTAATGGAGCTTGGCATGTGGGCCTTACGTAACTTCCCCCATGTCCCTCTGGGCAAGATAAGTTGTTATTCCCACTTACAGGGGAGGAAACTGAGGTTGGGCTTTTTTCCCTGCCCGTGGGTTTCCAGCTGGTATCTACCAACTCTGATGCGACTTTGCACACACCATACACACCCAGCCCATGCGCCATCTTGGATCACGTCAAGGATGTGGTTCAAAGATGGTATGGGAACAGCAAGGAGGCCCTTGTGTCACAGGAGCCCATCTGGGACACAGACCTTCCCTTCCTTTTCTGATTATCTGCAGGGATTTGTTTGGGATCCGGTTTCCCCTGGCTTCCTTGGCCCAAGTGTTCACCTCCGAACTCTTGAAAGCCTCCACTCCAGTCTTCAGCTACCCACTTCTGCAAGTCTAGGCCCCGATTCCTCTAAATGTGGCCTTGGCACAGGTATGCACAGCCTGAGATGCCATTTGTGGCCATTTCCTTCCTTTGGAAGTAAAAGAAATGCTTCAAAGGAAGTGAGTAAACTCAGTTGCCATCTTCTTCTGAATTGGAAACCTCTTGTGAGAACACAGGTGATTGTGCTGCTTCCGCCAACAGATTCGGCTTTGCATCTCTGCTGAGTCTGGGTCCCAGTACACAGAAGAACAGACAGAGGCCACCAGCAGTGTGGCCAGGCAGTGGGGGGTGTGGGAGGGTGGCACTAGCTAAAGGCCCAGCGCTGGCCCAAGATGGATGACTGATTTGCTCCGAGTTGCAGCAGCTTTACCTGGCAGGAGATGGAACTCTCATCGGGCAGGGGTCCCCTCCGGCCCGAGGGTTCCTGTGTTGAGCTTGCAGGGGCCCTATGGAAACTCACACAGCTGCTTTGCAGTCCTGCCTTCCGGCCTTACAGTTGGGAAACAGAGAAGACAAATCCTGTGGGATCTCTTTTGTGGGATCTCTTTTACTCTTTCCAAGAAAGCGTTGCTTTTTACTCCCTGCATTCCCCTCAAGCCAAACTCTGGATCCCACCTCCACCCTCCAGCTCAGAGTGCTTCTCACCTGTATGGGGGAATTCCTGACACTTAGCCCCAGGTAGTGGCCTGGGGCCAGGAGCCCAGTCCTGACCACAGCATGGGATGCATCCCTGGCCCAGCTTTTTTAAACTCAGGTAGTACATGGGTTCCTCGGAAAGAGTAAAGATGAGGAGGTCCCTTATGTATACTTAAATCAGGGTATTTTAACATTCACTTAAGAACTGTACCAAGGTAAATGACCACATGAATGCCTCATGTTTTGTGTAGAAAGCCCTTTCTCCTTATAATTAGAACATAACTCCAAACCCATAACATCTGAATTATAAACATTAATCGAAGGTGACAGAGGATGCTGTTTGTCTGAATCTAAACCACCATGCCAGGTTATTAGGGAAAGATGACATCTTGGATGTGCTTTTCCATGTAAACTTTGTGTCTCTTAGGAACGACAGCTAATAAGAGACACAGAAGAACAGTGATTAAGTGGATTGAGGCTTGTATTTGTCCCTGTGTCAAAGTAATCAGAGACCGCCTAATCTTCTCTGCTCCAAGATCCTTAGCACGTGACCACCTAGGCCGTCCTAAGGTGTCTTATGATTGCAATATGACTGCTGTCGCTCCAGCTTTGCATCTGTATTCCTTGCAAGGAGAAAACAGAAGGAGGAAGACTGCATTCCAAGCATACCAAGCCTCTGGCTGTTCAGAGATCCCACCCAGTGATGTCCACTTCTGTTGCATTGGGCAAATCTAGATATAAGCAGGCAGAGAATGAAATGCTTAGCTGAGCATACTGCCATCTCCATACGGTTGGGAGGATGGCTCTTGGCTAGGAGGGTAGCAGTGGCCGTCACACCCCAGGTCTGTTTCCTGGCTCACAACTGCAAAGCTGAGAGTTTTTGTTCAAAGGACATAGACAGGCAAAGGCCAGGCTTTGCTGGTTAACCCAGAATCACAGAGCTCAGTCAAATCGGAGCTGGCTGACTCTGTAGGGCCTAATAACACAAGTGCACAAGGTTTCTGCTTTGCATGAACCAGGTTTTCCAAATCGCCATAAAATAACCATCTGTTACAACCCCTGCCAGTGTGAGGTGGTGGGAGGGGGTTCCCCCGAATATTTCCTGTCTGCCTGGTGGCCAGAGAAGGGTGCAAGCCAGAGTCTAATGCTGTGTGTGGTCCTTTGGGACTGAGCCCAGGTGCCCTGAGGCTCTGTGCTTCTGTCTACCACCTGATGAGGTAAGTCCTTCCCTGGCCTGGCCCTGGTTTTAGAACAGTGAAAGTTGATCCCAACGCAGGCAGCAAAGTCACCTAGAAGCCCAGGGTCATCCATCTGATGACCACTGGGTGATAGATGGTCACTTTTGCCAGGTTATGGTAGAAATCAGGAAAAAAGCACAAGAGGCAAGGAGATATTTTGAGGTATCTTGAGAGTCTAGGTTTAAGAAATGGTGGCTTTTGAAACAGCTGATTTTTTTTTTTTTTTTTTTTTTTTTGGTACCAGGGATTGAACTCACAACCTTGTGCTTGCCAGGCATGTGCTTAAGCCACTGAGCTAAATCCCCAGCCCAGAAACAGTGGCTTTTGGCACCAGGCAGATGGTGTTGAAAGGGTCTTCTTCCCCACGAGCTGATAGGACTTTCTCACAGAAGCCCTGGAAGCAAATAGAGGCTTGTTTTGTTTGAGGGCCAAGGGTCTGTATGTCAGAGAGAGCAAGCAGCTGACACAGGCCACTCAGCTTACAAAGATCAGAGCTGCCGCTCTCCTGGCTCTTGCTGGAAACTGGGCAGGGCTGGGCTTTGATGACTTTTGTGACATTGAACCTGACATCCATAGCTCCTGAGGTGACACTGCCATTCCTGTGGCACCCAAAGCAAAGACAGTTCTCTAGTCTCCAAAGACCCTGAAGAACAAGATGGCACCCGAGAGCTCAAACTGTCCATTACACTGATGGGGAAAGTGAATCTTTTGAGAGAGGAGCCATCAAGCTAGGAGGATAATGAGAAAAAGGCTACTGCTGAAGGTCAAGGCGATGGGAGAATTCAGTGAGGTCTGGGAGTGAGGGCAGGGACTGCTGCCATGGTGTGGCAGTGCTGACTGCCATGAGAGTGGTGATGGTGGAGATAATGGTTGTTATTGTTAACGGTGGCAGCAGCCCAGGGCCTGGTTTGGTCCACTTTGCATAACAATCCTTATGCCTGCTCAAAGCCTGTTACCCACCAGCCCATAAGCACCGGACTGGACTGGCCACTGGTACAAATGGTATTATTCACCGTCTGCTCTGGCTTTGAGACAGGCACTGTGCATTAGTCGATGAGGTGGGACTACTGCAGCGTCCCCAGCACCCACTCTGCTCCCCAGTCGCAGCCCCCAGGCCACATCACTGCGCATCCCCCGCTGTACAAGGGCTCCTTTCTCATCCCAGCACGCAGTGCCTCCTAATCCACTGTGCTTCAGTTTAAGAGTCATTACAAAGTGCTTAATTAAGTAAGCCTCGCTTAATCACCAAATGTTTGCATGCGAAACGAGTTCCTGGGAAGCAGGGTACTTGACATGTTCTGTACAGAAGTAATTACACCGAGGAGGAGGTGGAGGACGGCGCCGGGACCAGAGCCTCGACATTTCATTGCGGGCCTCACCCATTCATCAAGGGGAGGAATTAAAAGGCTGTAGCCAGAGCGATTGGAGAACTCCCACATTCCTGCAGGGTGAATCACAGGAGCGGACTGGGGGCTGGACCTCCAAAGGGGAGAAGGGGATCTCAGAGGCTGGCAGGGAGGGGTTGTGGGGCCAGGGAAGGGGTGCACTGGAACCCGGGGAGCTGCCTCCCCGCAGCTCGCTCTTGGCCCTGTGTTTTAAAGCACGGCCTGCTATCAAGTTTCAGTTGCTTTCAGTCTTATTTTGGGTTTGCGAATTGTAAAGCTCTTTAGTGGAAGTTGGAGGTGCAGTGTGTTTGTCTCTCTGTGTGTGTGTGTGTGTGTGTGTGTGTGTGTGTGTGTGTGTGAGAGAGAGAGAGAGAGAGAGCGAGTGAGCATATGCACATGTGCATAGCCTATCATTTAATTTCTTCCTTCTATCTTCCAAATCCAGAGCTTCCCACAGAGCACTGGATTAGTTGGCGGGAGAATGAACTTATTTTTCTTATCTCAATGGCTATATGTCTATTTTCATATTATTGGGGAAAAAATACAGAACCAGCACATCATCCTCCGATTTCATGGCCATTATTAAATCAAAGTCAGTGTGATGGGAAAATTAACTCTTTTACAGTAGGACAATGATGGGACCCAAATCAGGAAAAGGGGACAGGCAGGACAGAGATTTCAGACATTTTCCCCGTGCCTCACTGCTCCCCTGTGGTTGTCATGCTGAGTCTCATGTCCCTACATGGTCAAGGGCCCTTCTGCCTATTTTGCAGATTTAGAAGCTGAGACTTAGAACACACAAAATCGCCTTTTATTTCTTTTTTGGAATGGTGGTGGCAGCATGGTTCTGTGAGGAAAAACTGGTAAGATGTTGACGTAAAAAAAAAAAAATTGAAAAATGTTTTTAAAGTTTGTTGAATGTTGTGTCGAGCCCAGCCTTTTAAGCTATCTATGCCTTCCACTGTCTTTCAACCATTTCATAACTCTGGAGGTTGAAAAAATCCTGATAGCAATACAGATGATTCATGCTGCAGCAATGCAAATGAATTTTGTCCGGCGGAATGCAATTGATTATTGCCCTCGACTTATTGACCAGTTTTGCATCTACTTGTAAATTAATCCCAGCATTTCTCTGCCTGTGTCTGCCTGTGCTGCTTGAATTCTCCTTTGAACTGGGTGTCCCATCTTTCTGGTTCCCTCACTAATTAATGCATTTAATAAAATCCTTGACATGTGTTCATTTTGTAATTGGGAAAAGGTCATGATTTTATGTTATTTTAAAACGATCCTTCGTAGTGCCCACCAATAAGGAGAGGTGGAACGAGACATGTGGGTCAGGGATGTGCTTGGGTCATGTTTTGAATCTAAGTTGTTGGTTCCTTTGTGTGTGTGTGTGTGTGTGTGTGTGTGTGTGTGTTTCTTCCCTGGTAGGCTTCCATCATTTCCTTCTTCCTGTCTCAGCAGGCAGGTCACCAGCTCTATTGTCAACATTTGGGGGTGGATACAGGCCAGGCAGCTGAGCAGGGGACATAGTTTCCCAGTGACAGGTTCAAAATGAAGGGCCCTGGCCCTCCTCTGAGGGTCAGTGGGGGTGGCTTTTAGAATATCTGCCTGTCCAGTGTCATGTTTTCCTCCAGCTCACTGGGAACAGGGCTGTGAATGCAAATTAAATTGATTTACAAAAAACAAACAGCTGTGACATCTTGTGTACTCTGAGCTGGCCAGCAGGACACAAGCCCAAAGTAGGGCTGCAGTGAGGGCCAGGACTTGCTGGCATCTTCATAGGCAGCCTCTGGCTTAAGCCTCACCCTGCTGTGATGCAAAGGTCAGAGAGCATGAACAGTTTCCCAAAGCCACACAGCAAATCACAGGAGCCAATCTGAGCCCAGAGCCTGGGCGCTAAGTCAAACTTCAGCAGGCCCAGACGAGCTAGCTGAATTGTAGATGCCTGCCCTGCTGCCTTGAGGGTCTCACTCTGCAAGTCTCTGGATATAGGTCCCAGAATCTGCATTTGACCAACAGCCAGGCAGACACAGGTACATGTGCAGTCCTGGAGACCTCCCACTCCCCTGGATTCACTGCAGTACTTTCACTGCAGAAGGAAAGTAAAAATGCTAGAGAGGAAGGTATTTCAGAACACATCTAGAGAATCACATTTCTAGGAAAAAGACACATCAGCTGGGCTGCACAGTGCAGCAAGGTGACAAGTCCCCAGAGCCATCTCCCCACAAAGGTGTGTAATCTGCCATGCTCTTGTATCTCAGAGGCTGAGGTCCAGGTGCCCAAAGTGGTAAGCTGCCCATGACGCCCCCTTGGAAAGGTTTCCTGACCCACCCTGCTGCCCTATAGTTCTTCTCATATCAGCTTCCAAGTACGTTGCTCAGATGGGACTTCTGTCCCCTGTCTTGGGGCCGCTCCTGGATACTCTGCAGTTGAAGCAGCATGACAGAGACCACTGCGAGCACCAGCCACATCCCAGTGGGCCACAGGGGAGGCCCACACTATCTGCCTCTTAGCTCCTTATAGTTCTCAGAGTGCAGAACTCCTCTTCCTAAAGTACAGCATGGGAAACGGCACTGCTGCACATGGAATCCTTGATTCTCTCTACCACAAAGATTGGTAAACACTTTTTTTTGGTCAAGGGCAAGATTTTAAACATTTTTGGCTTTGTGACCAGTCTTGTTCATGACTATGCAACCCTGCAGGCAGAGTGGGAACAGCCATAGATGTATATGTGGTTGTTCACCCTTAAGCTTGATTTACAAAATGGGCAGCCAGCTCGACTGTGGTTTGCTGAGCTACAGGATTGAGTCTTTGGTGTCCTCCCAGGTCTTTCCCATTCTGCCTCTGTCCAACTCTTTGGCTTCATGTTGAAATATTTGTTGCTGGGGCTGAGGCACTTGTCCAGATATATGAGATGCAGGGTTTAAAACAAAATAGAAAGAATTAAGGACAAATGAAATATACTATTATGTGTTGACTCCACAAAGTCTCTTATCTTAATAACCTCAGAATGTGTCCATCTGGAGCAGATCACCAGTTACCCCCAAACAACCCATAAGCTTGGTCAAGCAGATGATCTTTTTTCCAAAATTGTGTTTCCCAGTTTTTATGGTGGAGCTGAGTGGTCCTTCTCTTTCTCTCTCTCTTTCCCTGTGATTCTGATATGACTGATCCCATCCCTGACTATAAGAGCCACACCTGACCCAGGCCTGAACAATCAAAGCCATCCATTCTCTAGCTCATGTGACTGCTCTGATCACATGATCCAGCCTGGACCAATGAAAATCTTCCCTAGAATCTTGCCGCCTGGTGGGTTGCTAGGCAACAAGGATCTGAGTTCAGGACTGCTGTCCCAGGCACCATTTGGGACCTTGGACGTGAAGCATAAAAATGAAAGATGAGCCCTGGTGGAGTCAGGTGATTATTAAAGCACCAATTACATGTGGGCACCTGAGCTGAATTCTGGTGGCTTCAGGAAGGGTGATACCCGATGGCTTCTGCTTCTAAGACCGATGAGGGGAGAAAACAAGAGCTAACTAACATGGGGAAGCCTGGGGAGCAGGGGCATCTAGCCCTGGGGCTGACTGGGGTGCTTCCCAGAGAAGGTGCCCTTTGATGGGGGGAGACTGAGCCAGTGGTAGCTAATCGCCAGCCAGAGGAGCACATTCCAGACATGGTGAGCAGTGGCACGGCCACGGCAGGGGACTGATGTGGGCACTGGTGTGGGGCACTGGGTGGGGCTGAAGACCTGGGCAGCATTCTGGGCTGCAGGCTGTATTTGGGACAGCTGTCTCACTGGGACTGTGGCTGTGAAGGTGGTGCCTCCATTTCTGCTGCATCTGCTATGGCACACCTGCCTCTCTGACAATCCCTTCTCAAGCCCTCTCTGGGCCTGTGTTTTTTTTTTTTTCCCAGGAATCCAAGAGTCATCACTGGGTTGTGACTGTCCCAGCCCCCTTCTGCCCAGGCTGGGAAAGTGTCTTGGCGTTGCCAGGAAAAGGTGGGGTAGGGGCTGCAAATAGGAAGAAGCTGCAGCCCAGGAAGATGCTGGCCTACAGAAGATAAAGTAGAACAAGGGAGAGAGAGACTTGGCTGAGATTCCTAGAAAGCAGGGGAGGCTGCCTGCCTGCTGGGAGATGTGCAGGGAAAAGGGTGCAGAGCACTTTCCAGACCTGGTCGTCTTGCTTTGGAGGAAACTGTTCTGTGCTCACTAAACCTTGGATTGGCCAGAGAGCACTCTGGGAAGGGGTGCCTGTTCCTAGTAGAGAGAGTCCACAATCTTAGGGTTAGCTCTTAAGACAGAAGTGGGGAGAAAGAAAGTAGGGTGGCAAGGAGCATGGCCTGTCCAGTTTGTTTCTCTAGAAAAAGAGAGTTGTTATCAACTAGACCTTCAGAGTTGGAAGAGTCGGGTTCCAGTCTTGCCCTGTGACTCATCTCAGCTGCTTGGGGTGCCACTGTGTCTTTCCTGGTCACACTCTGTTCTTGTCAGCCATCATCCTTTTCCAACTATCTGTCATTGTCATACCCAGTTTACAGAGTGTCTTCTTCTTGTGCCCTGATCAGCTGGCAGTCACCCAGAGCCCAGCACTCAAGATTTTCTGAACAAACCCATGCAGGATCACAAGGAGCATTCTGTCATATTACAGATCCATTCCTTCATTTTTGTTGGTCTCAGTCCTCTCATCTGTCAAATGGGAATAATAACCCTTTTAGCTGTCTCTGCACATTCAATAAGCAGTTGAGCTTCAGGACTTTGACAGTAATAGAGCTGGGCACATGTCCTAGTGTCCATGTGCTTTGGAAAGATACAGGCATTGTTTCTTTACACCCTTTTTTGTCCTTGAAATCAAGAGGAATCTGGGCATGTTGAAGTAGGTTCCCATTCCCCTTTGCTTCTTTTCATGTCCTGAAGCCCTACTATGCCCCAGGTACACTGTAAAGAGAGTTGCTCAAATAAAATAGCCCGGAGCTGAGTGCCCTGGAGCAGAGTGAGACTGAGTTTAGCACGCATGACATTTATGAACTAGAAGTCACGGAGTGTCACCCGGGGAAGGGAAGAAAGAGGGGCCAGTGGACGGAGGGATAAGGCTAGCTGTGATGCACCCCACAAACCATACAGGACTTTTTTCCTACATCCATCAGTCACCAGAATGACCTGCCCACCTGTAAGGATATGACGGTGGATGCACGGGCTCCCTACAGCTGTGCCATGCTGGCAAGGCCGGCGGCTGCTGAGGAAGCAACCCTACTCCCACCATTGACTTTCCTAGACAGGCATTGGAGCAGTGCCCGGCAGTGTCCTGTGCCCAGCCGTCCCCAACAGGAGGCGCTGCTACTTTCAGGTACAGATGGAGGCTGAATCTCTTGTCCAGGAACTACAGACAAGAAATGCCAGCAGCTTCCACCTCCCAAGCCCCCAGTTCCCTTGCCAGTGCCCTGAGGATGCACACAGCCGAGAGCACAGTCTGCTCTGGTTGCTTCCGGGCCGTGCAGGGTGGATGTGCCCTGAGCAAGGTGTCTTCCCATCCATCTCCTTGTGCTTATTCTGTGCACCTGCCGGTCAGGGTTTCCTAGTTCTTCCTGTCTGCATCGGGGCCACACCTCCCTGCCCTCTCAGTGGGGTTTGCTCCTGCTGCCTCTTTCTGGGAAGCTTGCATTTCTTTATTTTATTTTCATTTTCTTCTCCTTCCTAGTGGTACAGCAGAGGAGCCTAGGAGAGTATGGGCAAGGGAACTGGATACAGCTTCCAGGATGTTGGAGGAGCGACTGCAAAAAATCCAACTTTGGATCCTGGCCCACTTTCTTTTTAAATATTTCCTTGCTTCTCAACACTATGAAGACTTACAGCATTGCAAGATAAGGTTGGAAAATGCTTGGGGTTCTGCGTGTAGGTTGGGATGGCCTAGAATTCTGGTCTAAGCTTTGCTATGTGACCTCAGTTGGGTGTCTTCACCTTTCTGAGTTCCCAGTTCCTAACTTGTGAAGTGAGTTCATGACTCTCATCTCTTATTAGGGAAACAATGGTGAATCAGATAGGTGCTTAGTCAGTGAGGTCTGGCAGCCTCCCAAATCAGCCCTTGTGCTTTCTCAAGTTAGATTTCTGATGTGCCTCTCCTCTGCTGCTCTGCACAGTATCCCTGAGCAGGGCACTTCCCAGCTCCCCCAGGGCACCGGCATCATTCTTGAAGATGCCAGAACCTTCTCCACCCTGGGAGGTCAACCTTCCCTCATCCCTCCATCCAGCCCGCTGACCACTTCTGCCCTTCCCTCCTCCGCTGTCCTCAGGAGAGTGGCTGGCAGACTAACTCTCTGCAGAGCCAGGTTACAAAGACCAGGACACTGAGGGACACACAGTCTCTGTTGCCACCATGCAGCTCTGCTGACATGATGCAAAGCATCCATAGACTGCGCAGAGCAGGCCTGAGTGTGTTTGTGTCGGTTTTATTTATGAACACTGAGATTTGAATGCCATATAATTTTCACATGGCATAAAACATTTTTTAAAATTTTATGGAACCATTTAAAAAACATGGGAATATGATTAACTCACAAGTTGGGTAAAACAGACAGCAGGCTATATTTGGCCTGTGCACAGAGCTTGCTGGCCCCTGTCCTAGGAGGACAATGCTGGCCACTGCCTGTGCCCTAACCTGGCTGTGTTAGAGGCCTTCCCTTGTGGCCTTTCCCACGGTGTCTGTGAGTTACCGTGTCACAGCATCAGTAACAGCTCAGCGCACTGCCTATGAACTCCTTAGCAGATGACTCAGTCTCTGCAGAAAGCAGGAAACCCTTGGCCCCAGGCACACAATAGGTGCTCAGGATTGTGTACCTGACAAGCCCATGTGTGGATCAACAAGTTGGGTCTACCAGTTGTTTCTGCAGCTCCTTGCAGCAGATCATGCGAGAAGCTTCATTTTGCTGATGTGGAACTGAGGCTCAGGAAGGGAAAGAGATTTCCCTCGCTGGAGCTGAGCAGTCATATTCCCTTGTCATATCCCAGATTTTTGGGTCCTTGTGGACTGAGCTCTAGTCCATGGACTCCACCAGGCAGGGACAGGCTGCCTGTCTGTCCTGCTCCCTGCTGAGCCCCCAGTGCAGGGAACACTCAGCACACAGTAGGGCATTCTGAGAACATGCATGGAACCATGGCTGCCAGGAGCAGTGACTCAGGTTTCCATATTTAAGTTCTTTATCTCCCATCGCTGCACCCCAGAAGTGCAACCTAGAATCAGCTGAAGAAGATCAATTAGTTAAATGGGAAAAAAGCAGAAAAATAAATGGAAAAAGCCATGACATCTACTCTAGTAACCAAGAGATCTGCTGATCAGAGAGGTCATCCATCCCCAGATCTGATGGCTCCTAATCCAGCCCATGCATAAGAGAGCACACAAAGGGCCTGGGAAAGGGTCTAGTGGCACATACCTATAATTCCAGCAGTCTGGGAGGCTGAGGCAGGAGGATTGCAAGTTTGGGTCCAACCTGGGCAAGCAAAATTCTACTCCACAACCCAACAAATAAACAAGAAAACACATGCACAAATAAATCAAAATGGGTGGGATTGTAGCTCAGTGCGAAAGCCCTGAATTTAGTCTCCAGTACCATAAAATAAATAAAATAGAAAGGACCCAGGCAAGTGGGCAATTGGAAGGACAGCTGGGCCAAAGATGCCTCCAGCAGGAACAAAGTCACTTCCCATGATGAATCCCTACATCCACTGCCAAAGCAGGGACCCAGGACAGGCACCAGGCCCAGAAGGAAAGGTGTGGGTGCATGGCCCCAAGCAGGAAGAAGGGTTACAGGGGGCAGGCCAGCTGCCCAAGGCAGCCCTTGCTCCAAGCAGCTCCCCACAATGTTTAATTCCAGACCAAATCTCTGCTCCCGTGACTATTTGGTCATTCAGCAACACAGCCCAAGTGGTCAGGACCCTTGGGAGCAAAAGGATTAACCTCACTCTCCAGGTTCCTGCTGGCATTTGTGCTGGTCACCCATGCTAGGGCCCTGGGGCAGGTCCTTCCGTGGAGCCCTTGTGAATCCCACATGTTGCTGGTGGCCTGGTGGCAGGATTTAATGGTGGAATAATATTTATACAGCAAAGTCCTCCAGAGGTGTCCCCAACACCATAAAAGGGATTTTCAGAGCTTAATGAGCGTTAGTGGACTCAAGGCAGGATAATGTGGCAACTGGAGCCTCTAATCTGATCTGGCGCCTTGTACACAGAAGACTCAGTGGGTGGAACGTCAGCAGCTTCGGAGGAATTCGAGGCTTTTTAACCCTCTCCCCGACAAACTCTGATATTATTAGCACCACATGGCCTGCAAAGGGCCACATCACAGCTGCTGAGGGTGCCGTTAGCCCCACGCCTGTGCCCGTGGGCTCAGAGGTAGACTTCTTACAGGGTGCAAGTGTGGGGAGGTAGCCTTAGTGACTTGGTCTCTTCGTTCTAACACAGTGCAGCATAAGCCCCTCTCTCACTGTTCTAATTGGGATCTTAATGCACCAATAACAGAATCAGTTCCATGTCCATGTGTCACACAGTCTCCAGCCACCAGCCATCTTTGATCTGAACCAGAAGTAGAGCTATATGTCCAAAGGCAAGTGTGGCTTCACGTCTATGAGGCCTGGTGTCATGGGTTCAAATCTGGCCTCTGCCCCTCCTCGCAGTGTCAATATCTCTGCAAACCTCAGTTTTGGGAATGACACGTGGTACTGGTCACAGGGCTGTTATAGCAAGGATGTGAGCAGTTACTGAACCATCTCTGTCATTTTGTCTTGGGGACACAATACCTGATACCCACAATTTAAAGAAGAGGTTTGTCTTAGCTCATGTTTTAGTAGTTTCCGTCTTTGTGCAGTTGGCAGAATGGATGATGGGGTTGGGTGGAGAAGAGCTGCTCATATCACAGCGCCCCAAAAGCAGAGAGGTCAAAGGAGGTGCCGGGAAGGGTGCCAGTGACCTCTTGCCACCGGACCCCCACCTCCTAATGCCAAGCCTGTTGTTACAGCTCCATAGTAAGCCATTTATCAGAAGCTCCCCACTTCTGAGTCCATGAGGTTTTGGGGGAGACATCGAGATACACAGCACAGCAACAAAATAGAAAAAGAACTCTGAACTGGGTGCTACAGAGCAGAGTTCAAAAATGTGAGTTTAAAAATCTCGTCTGTAAAGTGGGTCTCCTGTTACCCAGCTCTGTGGCTCAAGGGAGCTAAGCTGGTGTATCCACCACGGGTTAGGACCTAGGGATCCAGCCTGCCAGCCAAAGCTGGTGACATGTCTCTTGCCTGTGGTTCACTGGGTCAGCTGACATGGGAGAAGCCACTGTAGGACAAGGGCCTGGCTTTGGGATGGGTCTTCCCTCAATGGCCAAGTCCCTGGCTGCTCCCCCCAGCCTTGCCCGTTTCTGTGCACATGAGCATGTGTGGGTTATTTAGGGTCGAACTCAGGGCTTTTGCACTGAGTTGCATCCCCAGTCCTTTCCCCTGCTTTATTTTAAGACAGGATCTTGCTGAGTCACTTGTCGCCCTCCTGCTTCAGCCTCTTAAAAGTCTGGGATCACAGGTGTGCGCCCCCATGTCCTGCTTCATGCCCAATTCTTGGACTCAGCTTCTTGTTTATATAGGAAGGAAAGCTGAGCGTGCAAACCAAGTTAGGTGGCTGCTTCACGAGCCTGAGCTTGGAGTCGGGCCAGCTGACCCGAACCTGTGGGGAGTTTTGTGGCAAAGCGGGTAGTGCCTATCCCTGGTTTTGAATCTTCTCCTTATTTGCTGTTTTTTTCAGGGACTCTAGTGAATTCCTCTGGCTTTAGTTTCCATAAACATCAGATAAGGCAGGAAAGGTCTTACCCACAGGGCTGCTATGAGTCTAAATGGAATGGTCCACGTGGAGGTCACGGAACAGAGGGGCCTTAGCGTGACTTCTGACATCCTCACGCCTTGTCACTTAGAACTTCTGGAGAAAAGAGAAGATGCACTTCCACTATCCCCAGCACGCATCTTCGTCAATCCAGAGAATCCCATTGGCCTGCGTCCATCATGGCCCCTTACTTTATCCCAATCCTAGGCTTAGGAGGATGGTTGTGTCTCCACAGAAAAGGGCTTTATTTTAGGATGGAGAAGGTAGGTGCATTTGCCAGAAGAAAGAAGTAATTGTCACTATCTATCATTTCGAAGGCTCCATGAATTTGAGTCAATTTTTAAACAGTTCTGAGTCCAGTGTTATATCTGTGAAATGGTCTATTCTCTAATGGGTCATTTTGAACATCAAGACAAAGCAAATGGGAAGCATAGTGTGGGCACATTTTGGTCTCACTTTGCTAAATTTAATGCTTTCTTGTCACTTTGGTCATTTGTGTTATTGTTATTAGTTCTGAGGGATCTCTTGTGAGTAACAATGCATAAAAATAAGGAATTATTTTCTCAATCATCAATTATTCTTTTAGAGAGCTCAGAATATTTATTTGTACATGTTTGTATATTTATATATTGCTATGTATGTATATATAATATATATAGTGACAAAAATGTATACACACCTTAGGAAAAGAAAAATTTGTATAAATATTTTAATACTAAATGTATTGAGACATCATGAGACTAATACACATTAGCTTTGGCCTCTACAATTACAAGAGGTGCTCAAAGTGGTGGCTGTTAGCGTCTAGACATCATTGAGATTGCTGCACATGCATTTTCAATTTCTTCTCTAAAGGTCAGCAGAGTAGTGAGTTTTCTGTGATATATGACATCCTCTAGGGTCCCCCATATAAGGATAACATCATCTATTAAAACAAAATCATATGAATTTTCCCTGAAGTATGCATACATTGTTTACATTTCTGAGGGTCTCCCATTCTTTCTATACATTATATGATATGTGATACATAATATATGTTTACCTTGGTTCACAAACTCAATTAGTTTCATGATTCTGGTGGCAAATTTAACTGGATAAGAACTGAATCAAATTTCCCTGTAAGATCAACATTGACTCTAACCACTGAATTTGGTTTGGTTCTCATCCAACTCAGTTTGCAATCAGAATCATGGAAATAATCAAGTTTGTGAACTGAGGTACCACTGTACATAGATATGTACTATATATAATTAGGATATATACTTATATGTAAAGGTGGATCTGTATGTACCTTTGAAATTTCTGAGGTTAATTAATTTTTCATTGAACTAAAAGGATCAAATGGAGAAAGGGGTTGCAGCTGATGAAATTTGTATGAGATTTACATGTTTCCCCAATCCTTTTTCATCACAATTTTATGGTAAAATTTAAAAAATCAAGCACAGAAAATGTGGAAGTTTCTAGTAAATACCATTACACTCTTCCTATACCAACCATCAGCATTTACACTTTAAAGTCTTTACCTTGTCTCCATCCCTCTTCCTGCGCATTGATGCATCTTAATTTTTTAAGCAAATGTTTCAGCAATGCAGTATCAATATGCATCTATAGGTTTTATGGAAAAGGATATAAATATACTGAAATGTGTCAGTCTTAAGGATATACAAGTGTACACCAAGCCTGTGCAACCTGAGATCCTAATTGCTTTTGAAAACTCTCCTGCTCCTCAGTCCATCCTGGCCCCAACCCCCAAACCAAGCAGTGCTCTGTTTTTATCTCACCACTGATTAGTTTTGCTTATGCTTGGACAATAGAACTTTTTTTCAGTGGTGCTGAGAATGGATTCCAAGACCTTGTGCATGATATGCAAGTGCTCTACCACAGAGCTAATCCCCAACTCATCTAGGACTTTCTGTAAGTGGAATCATATAACTTGCATGCTTTGAGATCTGACTTATTTCACTTAACATAAAGATTTGGAGACTGACCCACATGGTGGCATGTACAGTAGTTGGTCTTTTTTAGTATCATGTAATGTCCCAGGATGTGACTACAGCACAACTCAATTGGTTAACGATTATAGGGTGCTTTCCAGTTCAGGGATAGTATAAATAAATCTACTATGAACATTTTGATATTAATCACCCTGACATATCTCTTCATATCTCTTGATAAGCATCAAATTTCTGGGTCCTAAGGTAGAACTATGCTGTGTTCAACAGAAGCTACATCAGACATTTTCAAGAGTGCCATAACACTTTCCCACTGGCAATGCACAGAAGTTCTAGTTGCTCCACATCTCTGTCAACATTTGATGTTGTCAGTCTGTTTAATCTTGTAGATGTGTAGTAGAATCTCATGTTATGGACAGGATATTTTTTGACCAGAATCAAATTCTCATTCATTTTATAAGACAGCTGGGCTGAACAAAGAAACTGAAATTGAGAAAGGGAAATAAACTGACCCAATATTTCAGAGTGTTAAAGGTAAAGGAAGATTAATAACCCTGATGGCTGGCAGCTGACACAGTGTGCACAATGGTAATAGGTCATGAGGTTGAGTACCACCTATGGGCTTAACATGGCAGCAGACTCTTATGCATTACTTAAATTGTTTATTCATTGATTCACTTAATCAATCACTCATTCATTTAACACAAATTCACTCATTCATTTAATACCCATACCACAGATACAGAAACAAAGAACAAAACCATGCTGGCTTCTCAAGATCTCACACCAGATGAATAAGCATCTTCCATTCCTAACCCAAGTTGCAGCACTTTCTCCTCACTTTGGACTTGATCAGAGACATGAGCATTAATGCATAAAGGATGATTTTTTTTCAGTATTTGGCAATCTTGATTTTTACAGCAAAAACAGAGTCTCCTGATACCTCCATTGTCTTTACACACTTTAGAGTCACAGCACAGTCTTCCCCCTGGAAAGGTTCTGCAAAATGTTCCTGAAGGAACGTTACAGCCAAGTCCCATTTTGCAGGAGGAGGTGGACCTTCTTCAGCACTGTGATTCGGGGAGCCCTTGGGGTCCTGTGAACCTGCTTTCTCCTAAGTCAACTGAGAGTGGATTTCTAGTCTAAGATAGTTTATTCTGCAATGTCATGAGACCATCCTCATCCTATGCAAGAGGAAGGTGAGGAGATGGTGTGGGTACTGCACACACTCTAGGGAGTGATAGCCTGCTTGCAATATAAGAGCAGAAAATAGGCCTGCTGTCCTCCCCTAACTTATCCTCTGTGCCATTCCATCATGTTTTTAGAGCCAGCTGAAACCTCTACAAACTGTAAGCTAAATAAACCGTTCCCTCCTTAATTTTGGGAATAGGGTATTTTGTCTCAGCAATGATGGAAAAGTGACTAAGACATGTCTGCACACCAATTATGGATGTTTAGTGGCCTAAATTCCATGTGTATGGGAGTAGGCAGAGTCAGCACTAAAATGCAGGCTGTAGGCCCTGCCTTAAAGATCAACCATAAAGTTGAAGCAGAACCTGGAAATCCTAACTTTAAAAACACTCCTCTGGAAGATGGAATATTTAAGGCAGTGAAGTTATTCTGTGTGCTATATAATGGTGGATACATATTGCTACATGTATGTCAAAATCCACCGAGAAACACGTAACAAATTCATAATATGTCCAACACCAAGAGTGAACCCTACTTTTACTGACAGCAATGCATCAATATTAGTTCATTGTGTGTTTCTTTGCTCAGAATCCTTCCTCTGGAAACTGTTTTCATCCACCATCACTCCATCATCCTCTTTTGATGAAAAATTTCTACAAGTTTTTAGAGCTTAGTTTAACTGTCACCTTCTCCAGGCAGGCCACACTGATTGCTTTTGGTCAGGTCAGATATCTATCCTAGGCTACCCCTCTCCCACTTCAGGCTAATCACTTCATGTTTACATGTCTTTTCACTTTTCTCTCTTCTAAAATGCTATCAGCTCAGAGAAGCCAGGTATACAGCAGAAATCCAATAAAAAGTTGATTGAATGTGTGGCAGAACTCATTGGCTTCCACACCCTCTCAGTTCCCCTTAAATCAGTCTCTGTACAGGAAGTCTTGACCCATCTTTGCAGTTGCCTGATTCTCTTTTAACCACAGTTCCCCTAACCTGCTTAATAAAATCCTGGAGGTCCCTACCGAACACTGTTGACTTTGAAAGGCTGAAGCATGCCCCGCAAAGTGAGGGAAGAATTTGCTCCTGGTACATCCCTTGATGCCCCATAAGATGTCAGCAACTTCCCACTGCACTATCACAGTGAGTACCCCAGGTGAGATGGCACAGGTGATGAATCACAGCTTCAGAGGCTCTGGGGTTGGTATGAGCTCCAAGTCCAGACATCCCTTGCTCTTATCTCCAGCTGCTGTCTATGTAGTTGGCAAGCTGCTTGGGTACCTTGTAACAGTTTTGAAGCTAAAGGGTGGGTATGGGCCAGTTACTAGGGAACCATGGCCCATGCTCCCTGTTAGGGATACTACATTCTTCTTGGGTCATACTTCCCATGGTACACTTTACATATGGAAAGTCCATTTTCTTCCATTTCCTCATTGTAACGTATCTGTGCTACATATTGTGCAACTGTGGAAACTGAGACTCAGAAATTGAATGGTTTTCCCATATGTTGTTCAGACCCAAGCCCTATGCCAGAAGGAAAATTCAACCTAGGTATTTTAAGCAGGAAAGGATTTAATATGGGAAAACAGGTGCCTATAAAGCCACTGGCAGAGCAGAAGAAACAAGTTCCAGACCCCTGGAAAAGTTACCAGAAAACACTGAACAGATGTACTTACACAGATCCTGCTGGAATTATTCCAGATGCAGGAAGCTGTCCCACTTCTAACACTCCTTCTAGGGCCCCAGGAGAGAGAAGCATGGTCCCTGCTGCAGCATACAGCAAGTTAGCATTGTATCTGCGAACAGCAGTAGCCATCAGAGGTGGCTTTGAGTCAGCTTCCTTTATCTCTATCAATATCCCCTACTGACTGAAGGAAGCTACAACTTGGACTCTAGCTGCAAGAGAGTCTGGAAATATCATTTTTTGGTTTCCCTGCCTCACTAAGCTGGAGGAAAGGAAGTGCATGGTCAGTGAAGCATATAGGATACTTGGCACAGTCAGGAGACCTGAGGCTAAACCTTAGCCCCTGCACTTCTTGGTTCTGTGACCTTGGAGAATGACACAAACACACATCCCTTGTTACTAGGATTTCATAACATCAGCAGCCATTTCAGGAGTACAGAGAAGAATTCATGTCCAGGGTAGCTTTGTTTCTCATCAAATGCTAAGCAGGAAGGCAATTTTTGTTACTGTTTTAGGAAAGGGTGGCTCTTCTCCCTGCCACAACAAAAAAAATTATAATTAGGTTACATGACCATTCAAAGTGTTCTCATATTACTTCTCAGAACCTTTGGAGAAATATAATTTGGATGCAAAATTATTGAATCTCCAGGATTTCTCCCTCTTTTAAACTAATGGGAGTAGTAGGCAAGAATCAGTGGAGTCAAATTTATTGGTAGAGAAGTCTGTCACATGGATAATCACTTTCTGTCAATCAACTCTGAGAGAGGGACAAAATGTCAGGGAGAGAAAGAAAGAATGGTTCTCACTGTCACTTTTCAGTAACACATGAATGTGTCGCTTTGCTGTGATCACATTGAAAGCAAGGCCAGTGTTTGGAGGGCAAGAGGAGAACCCTCTGCTTTTAGGGAAGAGGATACATTAGTGGGAAGAGAAAAACAGTCTGAATGAGGCAGCCCCGTGTGTTCCCACCACCAACACTGTCCTTCAGAGCAATGTGGTCCTAGAAGAGCCCCTTTTCTCCTAGAGTCTGTGTTAGTTTTCTGTTACTGTGACAAAATACCTGAGATTGTCAATTTATAAGGAGGAGAAGTTTCATTTGGAACACTGATTTGAAGATTTCAGTCCATCAGTAGTTGACCATTGTTTGGTCCTTGTAATGAGGTGGCACATCATGGAGGGGGCATGTGACAGAGGAGACCACTCACCTCATGGGGACCAGGAAGTGAAGAGAGACAGACAAAAGAGTCAGAGCCCCAGTATCCATTCTAGACTGCACTTCCACAGTGACCTTGCATTCTTCCACTGCCCCATCTTTTGAGAATTCCACCACCTCTCAATTGTGCCACAAGCCTTTAGTCACATGGGCCTTTGGGAGACAATTCCAAACCTTAGCCATTCTCTGCTTTTCTACTTGCAAAGTGAGGGCAAGGTCTTCTCTCTGGATTCATTTCAGCCAGAATAAAAAGTCAAGCTATACACTGAGTGTTCTGCTTCCCCATCCCTGTCACAGGTCTCATCTCATCAGGACTGTGAGCCCAGGATGTGGTGTGGGAGCAAATAAGTGAGGTGTCCATTCTGGAGCAAAAATCAGCTCCTGGAGACTTCTGCCTCTTTGAAGCCAGAGACTGCACCAGCAGCTGCCAAGATGCCTTTTGTAATTCGGCCAATTTCTCTTTTGTTCATCAGGGCACTGATGCGGAGAGAACAGAGATTCTCCCCAGACAGAAATGGCAGCCAAGAGACCCCTTGCTGCCATGGTACCTCAGGGTCATGTGTCAGGTAGCTGCTGGGGGAGGCAAGCACACTGGGCAGTGAAGCTGGATCATGCAGAGAAAGCAACCAGGAAGGAAGTGGCCATGTCTACATCGGGAGATGCCTCCCCCATCCTGCCAGACTTGTGCCATCCTGTGGCTTCCAAAACAGGACCCTGTACTGCCTCAATGGCTGAAGTCACCAAGGAGCCCCTGAGCGCCTTCTGCAGTGTGATAACTGGGCCTCACTGATCACCGGAGGACGTGGTCCGGAAGAAACAGAAGGCACAGCGAGGAGGCCGGAGCAGCCCACCTGGCAGCTGGGCCAGACCTGGCTGGCTGTGCCATATTGCCCACCGTCTGGCAAATAGACAGATTTTCACAAACCAGATTCCGCTTCACATGCCTGGGCCCTTCCTGTCCAACTGTTCTGGCATCTGTTTCTTTTAAAATGTATTTATTACACCAAGAGGAATAATAATGGGGCTGGGCCTGGGCCTGGGCCTGGGGCTGGGGCCTCCACGGCTGTAACAGTCATTCCTCTGGGGCTTCTTTCTGAAGTGATCATGTAGGAGAAATATGTAGAGCACAGTCTGGGCAGTCGGCCCTGGACCAGTGGAGTCAGAGCCACTGGACATTGACCCAGCACGTAAGGCAAAAGGAGGAATTTGGCATGGTGATTGGGGCCTGGAGCTGGAGTCTGCTCGTGCGTGGCATGTCACTGGGGTGACTTCCTGGACCTCTCAGAGCCTCAGTTTCCTCCTTTATAGTAGGGGTGGTTCTGTCATATGATTTCCAAGGTGATCTGCTCTCATTTTCTTCCATACATGTACAGATCATTCACTCGTTCATTCATCACATTGTTCACTGAGAAATCAGCATCTCTAAGGCCCTTCAGGACATGAGGGTGCTTGAAGAAAACAAGCAGAAGGTCGCCGAGGTTCTGTTTCTTACCATCCCATAACGCAAATGTGGCCGTTAGGATATGTGGGTTGGCCACGTGCCAGGTGCACTGCTAAGCACCTTTCAGCCTGATCTTCACTAACATTTCCAGTGCTGCAACCTTTCCTCCCTGTCTCTATAGGAGGTGCACAGGGAGACCAAGAAACTTAGCCGCAGTCACACAGCAGAGGAGCCGGCAGTGCGTACACAGGGACAAGGATATCCCTTACTGTCTGACCCTCCTGGTTTCCTATGTCAACATTTCTGTGACTTTTAGAGACTGGTAGTTTCCCTGTTCCTCTCTGATCTCTCAGGGAGCACTGTAGGGTAGCTGGGGAGGATGGTGAATCCCATCTGACTAATGTGGAAACTGAGGTTCCAGGAAGGAGAATGATTTCCACCAGATTCCGAAGCAAGTTGGAAGCAGCAAAATCTGTAGATGCAAAATGTAGACAGAACAATAAAGGCAAAGCTCCCACAGTGCATTCATTCATTCATTCATTCATTCTGTTTTTGAATAGGCACCCCAGTGGCTGACTCTAGCACATTTGTTTCAGCTTTCATCTTCTAATGAATGAATGAAATAGTCCCCTGCCCTTTAGGGAGGTGTAAAATAGCAGTGCAACTTCAATTTCAACCAATGGCATATTCTACGGTATTTATTGAGTATGTTCTACATGGCAGATGTTTCTGCTGCTGTCCCCATGCATGGGAGAGGCCAGTCAATTTAAGAGCCCCGGGGCCAGGAATTTAGGTGCCAGGATTTGGGTCCCCTCACCCTGTTTAATACTCCAGCTGTGTTGAAGTGACTGGAGTTAAGAGCTGTCAGTTTCGGGGTGAGGTGGGTGCCAGTGACCTTCCCCAGCATCCGCCTGAGCGCTGGGGTCCCCACCTCCATGAAGACACCTCAGGCTTCGCTGGACCTGGGGGCAATGCTGAGCCTAACACTGCTGCTGTTAGCTTCTGGAACAGGCGGAGAGGAAGGATTTTGCCAGCTCAGCCACCACCCTGGACTGCTGAGGACAGAGCAAGGCCTGGAGCAGGAGAACAGGTGGCTGCTGTCAGCACGCAGCGTGGATCAATCTTCTCAGGTTGGCACCAAGCAGGGAGCAGAGCAGCAGCACCGGGAGCTGAGTCCCGCAAAGGTGAGTCACAGCATCAGGGTGTCCCGATGGCTGAGCACACTCGAGTGACTGTCCTGCTGCAGAGACAGATGGGGGACAGGGAAGCTGGGTGGGCACAGGTGGGCCTCCCGGGAGGCAGCAGTCACAGGGCACAGCCAGGTTGCATGGGGAGGGAAGCGTTCCAGTCTTGTCTTTCTAGATGACAGGCAGGAGGCCACAGGGGATGAGCCACCAGAGCAAGTGCTACCACCAGCAATCAGTGTGTACATCACAACTCCTTTCACATGCACTGGCACACATGCTTATATGTACACATACACACAGAGACACACACTCGGACACACACACACACACGCACAAGCACTGCTATAGCTTGGATATTAAATGTCTCCTGCAGGTCCACGTACTTAAGGCTTAGTCCCCAGGGTAGAACCATTGGAGGTTAGGTCTTTAAGAGGCAGGACCTGGTGGGATGTTGTTGGGTTACTGGAGTAGTGATCTTGGAGACACTTGTCAGACCCTGAATCTTCTTCTCCTTTTGCTTGCTGGCCACGAGATGAGCAGTGCATCCTACCAGATGCTCTCCACACTGTCATTTGGGTACCCCGAGATTTGCACAGCAATGGGTCTGCCTGACTGGGCTAGAGCCATGAGCCAGGGCACTTCCCTCCTCCATGTGAGCCAGGAATATCCAGTGTCCACTGCAGTGGTGGGAAGCTGATTAATACAGACATGCCTGTACACACACACACATGAATACACCCACACGGACACACACACAACATATACACACATACCCTCGTGTATGTGCAGACACTCCTATGCATATATAACACAGAGATAAATACAGGAAAGAGACACACAGACTCAGACATACACTTGTGCATATACACATATATGGAGATGCACACGCTAAAAGACAAATAGACCTACCTATACACATATACAGATGCATACACAGAGAACATAGAATATACACATATGCACAAAAAATGTTGTACACACACACACACACACACACAAAGTGACTTTCCCATCAGAGAAGCATTTCTAGTAAGGAAGTGCCAAGTAAAAAGTTTCTGAAGTTGCTTTATGCTTTCACCTACAAAGTCACATGGAGAGATGTGGGTCCCACTTGTGTTAAGTGGTGGTTAGGGAAAGTCTAATCTGTCACGTGGTAAGCTCTGGTTATAAGAAGTTAGGTCTACTGCATGGCTTACCAGAGCTTTTAAGATGACCTTGTGCATTTCCAAGCAGTGATTAAGGAGGAGGAGATACAAATGAAAGGCAGGTCAGAGTCAATGGATCTAAGAGCTTAGACTGTTATTCCCAACCCTTATAAACTTCCTTAGAATTACTGAGAAGAAATCCATTGATTTGTAAGGCTGGGACAGACAAGAAAATAAGGGAAAACATAGCATCTCTTCACCCATCCATCCATCCCTCTACCTACCCATCACCCACCCATCCATCCATTCATTCCCTTCCCTCCATTCATCCATTTAACAAACCATCTATTGATCAATCTATCAACCAAATCATCTATTAATTAATTCAACCACTCATTCACTTATCTTCCTGTCCAACCATTTATCTATCCAACTATACTTCTGCTATCCAACCATATTTCTACCTAGCCATCCATCCATCCATCCTCCAAGTATTCTCTGACCATCTGCTTTCTGCCAGGCACAGTATTTGTGCTTGAAGTAGGAAGGGAACACAGGCATACAGTGAGTACATCTCTAGGGTAGAAGGGTACCTATCATGGGTGAAGGTTAGGAGAGAAGCAAATGCCCTGTGGCAAGCTCCTACCAGTGTCTCTGCAGCTGACGGAGTGGTGTGGGGGTTGAGAAGAGAAGCTGCTGGGTGGGGATCTGCTGACTTGGCCTAGGAGGACGGGCTTTACCCCTCAGGCCCATTGCTTACATGTGAGTATATCTGTAGAATGGGGCTAAGAGCTGTAATTACAGACCTGGAGAGCAGGAGGACACATCTCCTTCACATTTGCCAGTCACTATTTTGCATGTGCTTTGCATGTGGTGCCCTTAGCTATCAGAATCTGTTTCCATACTGGATTGGCAGCCCCTTGAGGGCAGGAGTTTGGGTGTTTCTGCTCTTCACTGCACCCCCTGGGGCTCTACTTGAAGCATGGATTAAGGTGTGGATTAAGTATCCACTAAGTACCCGATCTACCAAGTGGGAAATTAAGTGAACTGCTCTCTCTCACTCATGGCTTGTCTTTAGAGGATGTTGAGAGTGTAGGGCCTTGTGAAGCGGTGCCTGGCATGGAGCAGGTGCCGCAGAGATGCCAGTTCACATCTTCAACCTGGTTTGCCCTGGCACCCAGCCCGGAAGGGTTTCAGATCTGGAGTGGACCCTCAGTTCTACCTGCCAGCTGCTGGGGATACTCTAGGAAGCCTCTTTCTCTGCTGAAGAGTCCGATCTGAGCTCCGGAAGCAGCTGCCTGGGAATCAGCCTCAGCAGCCTGAGGATACTGAGGCCTCTGCAGAGCCAGAAGGGGACTGTGAGCGTGAGCTAAGTTTGAAGTGACCACATCAACAGGGCACAGATGGAGAATAACAAAGCTGCCTCTTTAACACCCAGAACCTCCAGTCTCTTTAATTTGGAGAAGGTGAAGCCAAATGGAGACCAGGCCTCTGTGGTGCCAGAGGATGCAGCCCCTGGGTGTCAGGAGGAGCTTGAGAACTTCTCGGGCCGAGTCTCCTGCTGCGGAACCTGAGGTTGTGCCAAGGACGGTTGTGCCTGGTGCATCTCAGCAGTTTCCCAGAAGCATGTCTTGGGGAGACTCTCCTAAGCTGCTGCCAGAGACCAGGGTGCATGCTCAGAAAGCCTGCTGCAGGGTCCAGCACTCAGCCGGTGCCCAGAGGATGTGGCTCTGGGCAAGAGCACAGCCTCCGATCTTTCCTCAAGGCTCACCCCATGAGGGTGTCCGTGTTTGCTAGGATGAGGCTCTCACCCATCCTTGGGTTTGTCCAAGCCCTGCCCTCTGGCTGCTAGGTGCCCCACCTCTCCTCTTTCTTCTGGGCCTTCTGCGTTTCCAGTGGCCTGGGGAGTCCTCTGAGCTCCCTGCACCTGCTGCATGCTCTGCACGATCCTACTTAGTTCTGTTTCTTGCTTGCATGGCTATTCCTCACCTCTCCTTAGGCTCTCTTAACAGAGGGCAGCATTTTTGCCCCACCCCTTTCCCATGCCCTGCCTTTTGATAATTGTTCATTACCTTCTAAACAACAGAACCTCTCTGCTGATATGTAGGTGCGTGACTGGGAAGACGTCACCCAGCTTCTCGCCTCCATGGTATAAAACCAGAAGCAGTGACTCCAGGCTCGCTACAGAGCTTAGGCAGGGAGGAAGTTAAATGGCTCCATCCATCAAAGTCCTGTGGTCCACACTGGTCCTGTGTTACTTATGAGCAAATTCTGTGGGGTTTTTGCCTCAGTTTACCCCTTTGCAGAATACAGATGACAACAAAGCCTCTATCAGACCACGCAGTATATGTTTATGTGATCTTCCTCAGCTGTGTCTGAGCTGAGTCTAGAGCTGAGTCTGTTGTATAGCTGATGTCTGGTCAATATTTGTGAACTGATTCTATGAGAAACTCTTGAGCTCTTCCCCAGGAAAATGCTTGTGGGTCAGGCACCATCACTAGCATTTGGAAACTGCAGCATGTGAAGTTAAGCCCTAGGAACACAGGGTGCTGAGCAACCACTGGGAGATTCCAGTTCTAAGAACTGCAAGGTAGAATTTGGAATAAGAGAAGGACAAGGTTGTGCTCATGGGGGATAAGAGAAGGAAGAGAGATGACTGCCAAGGGCAGTCAGGGAAGACTTCCTGCTTCCTTCCCTCTGGTTCTTCCTTCTGTCCTTCCATAGCTTAGACCTCTGCTCTATTCCCAGACAGGAGCTAAGATCCAGCAGTAGCCACCCCTTGGCTCGGGGTGCCTGGTCAAGGCCCAGGGGAGCAGCCATGGAGGGTCTACAGCACAGATGGCGGACTTGGTACTAGGTACCTGCCACCTTCATAACCCTGACTGGAGGACTGGTTCTCTTGGGCACCTCTTGCCCACACACCACATGCTGGAAAGAGTCTGAAGTCATCCTGTGTGGTCACATCTCCATAATGGGCTTGACGAATCCCATCTCAGAATAAAGAGCAAAGTCAGTGGATGTCAGGATGGGCAGGGCTTTCACATTCACAAGGTGGTCAGAGACATAGCCTTGACCTGGAAGGGTACCACTGCACAGTATTAAGAGAAAAAACCCAGCACCCTGGGAGGCTGAGGCAGAAGACTCACAAGTTCAAGCCCATCTTGGATAACACAGTGACTTTATGAGACCTTGTCTCAAAGTTAAAAGAAAAAACTTTTAAAGGCTGGGGATAAAAATCAATGTAAAGTTCCCCAGTACTATGAGAAAGAGAGAGAGAGATAGAGACAGAGAGACAGAGAGACACAGAGACACAGAGACAGAGGACAGAAACACAGAGACACAAACTGCTCCCCTCCAAAACATGTCAGTATGATTCTTCACATTAAAAATCCAAAACTGCACAAAAGTCAATGACATGTTGTCCCAGTTTACAAATGTACATAGTAAAATTCTATGGAAAAATGAGAGTTAATACATACTAGACTCAGAGGGTCTGGGAACACAGTCCAATGATGAAGCACTTGCCTAACATGCAGACACCCTGAGTTCACTCCTCAGCATCACAAGCAAATACACAGCTCAGCTCAGGACAGTGACCACCCTGGGAGGGAAAAGCAAGAATGAGACCTGCAGGAGACGTGACAGTGTCCAAGGCCACCGTGCTGGTCTTTCTCTTAAACTGGGTTGTGGAGACATAGGACTCACTAATCGTCATTCGTGGCACCCTTTCACATAATATAAGCATTTGTTTTATCTACCCCACAACTAATTTCATTTCTTAAAAAAAAAAAAATAAGACCACGTGTTCGTAATATACTACATGGGAAAACACACTTCAAACCCAGGGTCCAGTGTGAACCTGTTTTTCTGTTGTCCTCTTCCTCGTTCACCCAGCATGTAAAAGGATAGTGCTTCTCCTCTCCATCGTGATGGGGGAGCAGAGCAGGCCGCTTCTCTGGACCTCAGCTTTCTCTTATACAAAATGAACAAAGGGGCCTAAAAAGGGCTGAATGTGGTCCCTAGCAATTAGCAAGGGCTTAATGAATGAACTGTCCAAAAAGCTGTGGGACCTGAGAGCAATTCCCTTCCACACACTATCTTTTTCATTGATCTGTCTCTTAATTGACCTCCCCTTACGGCAGCCCAGGGTTAACTTACATGCTGTGCTACCTCAGGGCCCGGGAAGGCCTCTTAGCCCAGGGCCTGCTCTTCATCTGAGCACATCTCCCTCCGCTAGTTAACTTTCTAAGGTAACTGATGAGATTGGGGCATTTCTTCCCAATCTGGCTTGTTCCAGTTGTCGGCACAATTAGATCATGCAGCTAAACTTTAGGAAAGCCAATGACTCATGAGAGCAAGGGAAAACTGTGGTTTCCATGAACATTAAGCTGGATTTGTGGAAAGACAAAATCAAGGTGAGTGGCTTTTAAAAATTAAAGTAGGAGGCTGAAGGTGTGACTCAGTGGTCTTGGCCAGCACACATGATGCCCTGGGTTCTACCCCCAGCAACACAAAACAAAACAATTTTTAAAAATGTATCAGATAGATAGATGATAGATAGATGATCTCTTGCACATTCAACATATCCTATGTAGAAGGGTTTTGATTGTTGTGCTGCTTGAAATAGCTAATTAAGATTCAACTTAGTGTACATGTAAGTATGCATTCCATACAAACAAGAAACTGGAAGAGATTAGGGGCAATCATAAAAGACAGAGAACAATCCAGCATTTGAGTGACTTTCTATATGTTTTCAGTGATTGCCCTGCTGAAAAGAAATCAAGTGCGAACCCAGTCATGAGCCACAGAGTTTTACGTCAATGGACTTCTTCAAGAAACACAGGCCAGCCGTGATGTCCAGGCCAAACAACCTAATTCAAACACAGCACCTTGACATAGGCACCAAAGGCTTAGTGGACAAGGGGTGTTTGTATGCTTTAAGTGAAAATAGAATACTAAATTGTTATGCCCATCACCAGGGTCCAAAGCAGAGCTGGGGGAAGCACTAACATTTCACATCACAGACAAAAAGGCTACTTTCTTTGTCCTAATGAGCTCTACATACTGATCAATAAGAAAGAAAAACCAGCTTAATGGAAAATAGGCAAAGGAACTAACAGCTCATAGAAAGAAAATGCAAACAGCACTGAACTATATGGAAACAAAACACTCTGCTTCACTTCTGAGAAGAAGAATCCAAATTAGACCTGCAGGGAGACCTCACTTCTCACCTAGGGAGCTGGCAAAGGTTTGGAAGTTTGCTGATCTGCCATGCTGGCGACAGTGGACATACAGGCACTGCTGTTCCCTGGAAGATGAGTTTGATGCCTGGTTCTCCAGAGCAGCGGCCATGGGGGTCCCAGCTGTGCCTGTACCTACCCCTGGGTCAGGATTCTGCCTCAGACACCAGGGCTGTGGAGTCTCTGCCATGAGTTCCAGAGGTCCTCTGTGCAATGGCTTCAATGCTACGTTAGCTGAAATGGCTAAATAAACAGGACACAACCTAAGTAACCATTCACAGGGCACAGGTGACCACAGGATAGTGGCACTTCTATGTGTTCATAGAATGTAGAATGAGCTTGTAAATAGAAATGATGAAGAGGAAGGTCTTCAGGGCCACAGGTCCAGGACATTATTGCCCAGATGTGTCCTGCAGCAAATGAAGAAAGATTCAAGAGAGGACGATGAGTTTGCTCATCCCTGGTGGGAAGGGAAGGAAAAGAAATACACACACAGGGCATTTAGGGGAGAGGTCTTTTTCCCCTCCAGGACTAGGAACTGAACCCAGGCCTTCATACTAAGCTACACTCCTAGCCCTCTTTATTATTTATTTTGAAACAGGGTTTTGCTAATTTGCTCATACTGGGCTCAAAGCTGTAATCCTCCTGCCTCAGCCTCTCAGAGTGCAAGGAATTACAGGCAGAGGAAGGCTCTCTTAAGAGCCTGTAGCTTTACTGTCTCTAGGGAAGGGGACTGTGTTACTAGGACACACAGAAAGGACAGACACAAACTAGGACTCTCCCTCCCTCCCTCCCTCCCTGCCTTCCTTCTTTCCTTCCTTTTTCTCCTTTCTTTCTTCTTCCCTCCTTGTCTCCTCTTTTCCTTTTATCCCTTTTCAGTTTCCCTTAAGAATTTTGAACTGTGTGAGACCCACTAATTGAAAAATCAAATAATTTAAAATGAATAAAATATTTAGCCTGTGAACACATTGCTAAAAAAAGATAACTCCTTTGAAGTAACTTTTTAAATAAAGTGACTTCCCTTTTGTTTCTGATGAGTTTCTAACCTTAGATAACTAAGCTTTTATGCAACCTGCATTCTAATCTTTCTACAGTGAGCATGTACTGCTTATATGGGTGTGTGAAATGTACATTCTCTCTCTCTCTCTCTCTCTCTCTCACACACACACACACACACACACACACACACTTCCCACACTACCCAGGACTTGCCCCAGGAGGACAGTGCTCTTCTCCTGGCATCTGATGCCCCCACCTTGCCCACCCCCAAGCTCTCACATGTGCACCCCACGTGACAAAGGTGTGCTTGCCACCATCGCTGTGCTTAATGAATTCCTGCCGTGAGAACTCCGGGGCCTTCCCAGCCTGGCAGACCGGTGATGCCCCAGCTAGCCTCTTCCTTTCCCAGGCAGCAGCTGCCCTTAAGTTTCCAAAAAAATGGAGGTGGGGGGGAGTTGACGCACACATTTTTTTTTTTTTGCATTTTGTGCTGATTTGCATATTAATAGTTTGCATATTAACCAGCGACTTCAGAGGGTGGGCGGGCTAATGAATGCAGCAATCTCCTCAATTTTAACTCAATTTGCCTCATCCATATTCCAATGACTTTGGGGACTGGTGTTGAGTGTTCATTGAAATTATCCGAGCCAGACCCAGTGTGGGCTGCTCTGCCATTAATCCAATTAATTAGCCCTGTGGATGTGGCCGCCTGGGCGAGGGCCCTTTGTTCTATGCTGGGGGCTAATGACAGCCCCAAGCTGATGGGATAATGAGGGAAGCTAAGGAGGGTCTGACCCTCAGCCTGGGTCCTGGGCGGTGTTTGGGGTGGGGAAAGGAGGCTGGCTTTTGGCGGGAGTGGGCTGGACCACGGGGAGACAGCTGCTTTCCTTCACCACTCACTCCAGCTCTCAGTCAATCTTACACACTGGGCCCAGCTCCCTCTCTAGCACGGCAGGTCTGCTTTTCTCTCGGCAATCACACAGGCTCTCTGCTCACTCTGCTCTTAGCCCAGGGAGCCTACGCTCCGCCACGGGGACTGAGCCTCCAGCCTCCAGCAGCCATGGCAGTTGCCTGCTGCGGCTGGGAGGAGGATGCCACGGGGTGTTCAATGTTGGCTTCCTCTTTGGTGGACTGTAGGCCCGCTGGGTCCTTTCACTGAAGGCCACAGCCCTGCCGAACAGCCATCCTCGACAGACAATTGCTTCCTCTTGTCACTGTAAGGGTCCACTGGCCTTGCACGCTGAGGCCCAAGGACAGTGACAGCTCCCCTCTCCTGCCAGCCCTTGGGCTATTCTTATCCTCCGTGGCTACTTTGACTCTTTCAAGCTCTCCCTGTGCAGATGTCATTTGTTCCCTGCTGGGACCCTGGCCCATACCTACTGGTACTTCTTTACTGTTACTTTTTTTTTCCCTCCAAGATGATCACTTGTTTCTTCAAAGATGATTTCAAGGACTAAAAATTACGCTACCTCCTCACCTCAAAGCCAGGCACACAGTTAGGATTTAGGGACCATTGCGGTGGGGGGTGTGAGAAGAGGCAACTTACTGCTTTAAATTAATCCCGTGAACTAACTGCTCAGGAGATGCCTTTTGATAAAAGTGATTCCCTGGTAATAACTAAGAGTCCAGCAAATCACCTTCTTCCAGACTCATAATATTCATGATTAAAATAAAAGCTATGAGAAGTCCTATAGATAAGAAAAGCTTGCTTAAATATCCCCGAAATATACACTCTCTCCTATGTATTTCCCACTTCCCATACTTGGAAACTGACGCACTGAGATTGTTCAAAGCCAACCTGCAGACAGACTCCTGAATTGAGTCTCTGTCTGTGTGAGAGTCGGGGAGATGGGGAAGGAAGCAGGCTGAGACCTCAGGAAAGAAACTGGTACAACAGGGGAACCACTGCTCCGGCCCCTTAGTGGTCTTATGAGCTGAGAGAAGGAACTACAGTTTTCTCATGAGCAAAATGGGTAGAAGAATTCCTGCCATGACCAACTATGGAGGATTCAGCATCATGGCTTAGTTAAGCTCAAAGCATGTGAACAGACTCCTCTGTGGAGTGGATCTGTGAGAGGGTGTCATGGTTTATGTCAGTGGCCCCCAAGCCTCATGCCTTTGCATTATGCATTTGTGATTGGTTCATTGTCTAGTGCTTGGATTGGGGGTGTGAGTGCTACACCGGTCTAGGGGTGGAGCCAGGATGTGATGTAATGGCAGGAAGAAGGCGTGTCGCTCTCTCTTGCTGGTTTCTTCCTTGCTATTTCCAGCCGCCATGAACTGCGGCCCTGCCATGCTACCCTGCCTTGGAGCCAACTGAGTATGGACTGAAACCTCCAAAACTGTAAAAAATAAACCTTTCCTTTCCCAACTTTGGGCATCAGGTATTTTGTCTCAGTGACTAGTGAAAAGTAACTAAGATGGAGGGGTTCCTAGCACTGTGATCAATCAGCCCTCTTTGATTTACTTAAAAGTCTGCTTATGAGAATTTATTGTAAGAAAATAGGTGCACAAGTACCCAAGAGTAGATGGACAATTATATTCTTCTTAGAATGACTGAATTAGTGACAACCTGCATGTCCAAAAATAGGGGATTGACTAAGTAAAGAATGAGGTTTCCACAAACTCAAATCCGATGCAGACATGTGACATCAGGAAATATCTTTTCAAAATCCTTGAAACTTTCCACTTTTAAAAAACTCTGGAATTCCCACTTTTCTTAAACTAAATTTTGTGTATAATATCTAAATATAACAAGTAGATTTCCAAAAAAAATGAACTGGTTGCCTTGGTTACAGGGAACTGAGAAAACAGAAGACCTGCCTCTCAGTCCCTTCCCATTTAGTGACCACTTCCTGTTAGGCACCTCTGTGGAATTTGAAAGGCTAACAAAAAGTAAATTATTGAGGCTAAATCATTGATTCATCTTCTAGGCACTTCTTATGGGTAAGGCATATCATATTATATCCTTTAACTTCCATGAGATGCCATGAGGTGGGCACCACACTTATCAGCCCATTTTACGGCTGAGAAGCCAAAGCCCTTTGGCCAAGATCCCACAGGTAGAAAGAGGAAGAGCCATGGCCTCCACTCCTGGTTAGGAAGTCTTGAGTGGAAAATGTAAATATGAAATCAGTCAGCATGCCAATTCCCTGGTAATGATAAAGTACTATTGCTATGTAAGATGTTACTTTAGGGGAAAGCTAAGTGGAAGATATTTGGTATCTCCCTATAAGTTTCCTGAATTTTTTTGTGCCTGAAGTTATTTCAAAGCAAAATTTAAAATCAAATATACAGTGAAACCCCATTTATGTGTGGGCATATATTTGTGTGGGGGCTTATGAGCCACTTTAAAATGGTGTGCAGGTTGAGAACCCCTAATCTGAAAATGCAGGTTCCAAAAGATTCCAACATCTGAAACTTTGAGCACTACCATGATGCAACAAGTGAAAATCCCATCACACACTTCAGGGGTCCAGTGAACCCAGAAGTGTACCCCAGGTACTGTGTAAAATTATTTTTAAGCTACTTGTTTAGGAAACGTAAATTAATTCTGTGTTTAGATAGATAGATGCAAATATTCCAAAATCCAAAACAGTCCCACATCCTAAAGATGCATTTTAGATAAGGGATACTCAACTTGTAACAACAAAATTTTAACATTCATTTTTATCCATGGGCAAGTTTGTGGATATATTTTTCACAATCTCCATGTTAATTTTTTTTTTCTTCAATGGCTATGCATGATGACTCCTGCAAGCTTTTTAAGAAATTCAGAAACAGAATCATCTGGGACCAGCAAACGGCCTCTCAGATTCCAGCTCTACAATTCACAGGGAAGGAGGGCCCAGCCTTCTATTAGTTTTACCCCAAACTCTTCCTTCCTGGAGTTTCAGAGACAGAGAGAGGGAGAGAAAGATGCCCCGTGAGGTCCTGTTGCTCTGCCATCCCCACTCTGACCCCACTCTGCCAGAGCAGAGGCCCCGCTCTGGGCTTCCTGCTCCAGGAGATGCTGTCAAAGCCCGCAGTCCATTCAGGGGACTGGCGTGCACTTACAAATTACCGCGGCCAAATGGATCGCCTTGACAAAATGTAATGCTTTGTGACAGAGCCCAAATATGCATTTCATTCTGGAAAAGCAGGCTCAAGGAACTCGTTGGAAATATTAAATTAAGCAGTGTAACAGCTGAGAATAATTGGGTTTTCTGCCCTGTTGCCTGTGATTTGCGTGCTGTTTGAGGCTTCTGGGTGGTTCTGTTGGACTGGGGTTGGGTGAGGCTCCTGAACCACTCCCTGGTTGGAGGTTGGGTGTAGTTCAGCCCCTGCTGAGATGGGATGGGCTTAGCCCTCAGAATTTTGGAATCAGGATTTTCCAGCTCCAAATGATGGCAGACAGCATGTGTTTTGATGCCTCCCTGCCCCAGTTGCAAGGACAGGGGAACAGAGTCTTAAGGGAGATATGTTAACACGTTTATGGCTGAGCTAAGACTCATATAGCTGCAACTGAAGTTTTGATTCCTCACTCTGCCCCCAATGAAGTCTTGAAACCACAGAACTGTGAGCATGTTGTTTGCGATGTACCCAAAGGTCACAGCTTCTGGGATCCATTAGATATACACTGGATGGCTGTGTAGACTTGTGCTTTCTGGGAGACCCTTGGCGAATCTTGCTGCTCCAAGCCTCAGTTTCCCTGTATAAAGTGGAGTCCAGCATGCAACATCAGAAGGTCTTTAAAAGCTGATGTATACACGAGTTACCTGGGTGTGTAAAATGAGATTTCTGGCTCACTAGGGCTGGAATAAGCTCCAGGTCTGGGGTGTGGGAGTTGCTGGCGAGATCCTCTGGAGAACACAGGTTTGTAGCATGTGGAAAGACCCAGTCAGGGATTGGCATGCCGTAGAAATACTATGTCCAGGTTTTTCTTCCTTTGCTCTGCTATTCTTCCTTCCAAGACTCCTCCCAGTCACATTTCTGAATCCTCTGCTAGAAAGAAGACAGGGGCGGGGATGGAGGCTGTCTGATGGCGCTGGGATGCAGCCTTTGGGAGGCATAAACACCGGTTCACCCTGTGTGCTCCTGATCCCCACCCGAAATGACCGGCTTGCTGGAGGGAGTGAGTCACACAGCCAAGCTCCACAGGACTCCGCAGCTGCACACCACCCAGCTTGGCAGGGGAAATAGTTGTGCCTTTGCGCATTTTCCAGCCACTGGTCCAGGAATGCATGTCCAGCCAGCCTTGGCACATACCGCCTCTCTGATGTCCGGGGCAGTTCTTTCTGAAAGCCAACCCCAAGAACACATTCTTGGGCGCTCAGACATTGGGCCGGAGAACAAAGATTCTCCCTCTGTCCTCAAGCCATCTCTGAGACTGCCTTCACTTCATAGAGCTGCCAATATCATGGGGAAACTGAGAGGGTGGTGTCCTTGCTATGTGGCCTCAGGCCAGGCATCCATCCTCTCCAAGCCACAGTTTCCCCATCTAGAAATATATCAGAAGTCCTTAGCTGTGAAACCTGGGGCTTGGAGACCTGAAGACTAAAGTTTCCATTGGATTCTAACCCAACCCCATCAGTTTTTAGCCGGGGAAATGAGCTCTCTGCACCTCAGCCTCCTGATGGCTGGGGTGAACAGTTGTGTCAGCCTCACAGCTGAGTTCTGAGGATTCAGCAAAATGCAAACTTGTGAAGTCTTCAGGTCGGGGCCAGCCATAAGGTAAGAACTCAGCGAATGCAAAGGTTATTTGCAAACACAAAGAAAATTTATCTCATGACTAGAATGTTATTAGACTTTGGTTATGACTGACACCTGCCTCCAATTCCTGCTGCACCTGAGCAACTTTATGAAGTCCCTGAGGATGACCTGTAATGATGACATTAACCCAAAGCCACTGGACATGTATGTGCCAGGTACTGTTCTAAACTCTACTCGTTGCCACGTGTAATTCTCCCAACACCTTTGAAAGACTGATAATTCTATGGAAAATAGTGAGGACACAGAGGCATAGGAAACGTAAAGCATGTGCTAGCAGCCACACCGATGGATGGGTGTTAGTCACAGAAGACCACAGTGATGCTGCATAACAACCACAGATGTGTCAGTGCCAAACTTCTGCAGGTCTGAGGAGGGGATCACGGCTGACCTTGACATAGCTAAGCTCTAGGTCTTCTCCACATGGCTCCAACCTTCTGTGGACAGCAACTATTTCTGGGTGAGACAAGGGCCCTAGGTCTAGTGTATCATGGGCCAATGCACAGGGTCAAACCTGAAGTAAAGAGGTGAGGGACAGAGAGAGCACTGCAAATGTATGAACGTGTTACCCCACTATAGGGAGTCAGGTTGGGAAAAATGATTCCCATCCCGTGGTCAGCTGGTGCTGGGGAGTGGAGTGAGGCAGCGCAGTCACTGACACTCATGGAGGAACTTATACTAGAAGTCCCTCTTAATACCCAAGCATGCTTGTAAACATAGGTAAAATGCTGGTCTCTGTGAATAGCTCTGTCTGGACCGATCCAAGACACATCTAAGGTTATTTGAAGTATTTTAAAAGAGAGAAATGTCAGGAAAAATATTCACTTCACTTTGCATTCAGAAAGTGTGGTGCTGGACATGGTGCCTGCCTGTAATCCCAGAATTTGGGAGGCTGAAGCAAGACATAGTTCAAGGCCAGCCTGGGCTACAAAGTGAGTTCAAAGCCAGCCTGAACTGCATAATGAAACCCTGTTTCAAGAAGACAAAAAAAGCTTAGAAAGTAACATCATTTGTCATTCATCCACCCATACAGTCATTATCCACCTACCCTAAAGGCCATCTGCCCATCCATGCATCCATCCACCAACCTAACTATCCATCCATCCATCCATCCATCCATCCACTAAACAGTCCACCCATCCATCCACTCACCCATGGACCCATCAATTCACCCATCCACCTATCCATCCATCTACCCATCCATTTAACCACCAGTCCATTCACACCTTTCTATCTGCCTACCACCCACCCTTCCATACACCCACACATGTATTCACTCATCTATTTATCCACTCACCCACCAAGTACCCATACATCCACCCATCCAGCAAACTAATCATTTATTCACCCAACTATCCACCTAGCCACCCACCCACCCATCGAACTATCCACCCACCCAAAAATCCACTCATCCATCTATCCATTTACCCACTTTATCACCTATTTGTATCCATCCACCCACCCACCTGCCCATCCAACTTCTAATGCACTCACCCACTCATCCATCCATCCACTCATTCACCCACAACTACCCACCCACCCATCCACCTACCCACCCTCCCACCTGCAAACACATGCTTATTGAGCCCTACTGTGTGTCACTTACTATACTGGTCTCCATATCTAAAATGATTCCAGTGCTGCAGAGGAGACAGACTCCTTGGATAACTACACAAACACATATAAAATGATAATGAATACAAATGACACAAAGAGGAGGAACACAGTACGATGAGAGTTCATAGCAAAAGGGTGCTGATCTGAGTTGGGTGGAGAGTGGCATTTGTGACAACATCCAGAGAGTCAGAGAAAGTAGGTGAGCGAAGAAGAGCCTAACCAGTGGGACACTCAGATGAAGGTCAGGCGCAGAAAGTACCATCTCTCTGAGAACCACAAAGAGGAGTGATCGGCATTTGACACATAAGTGAGACTACAGCTTGAAGTGGTGCTGAGGAGGCTCCATGGCAGGCTGGGCAGGGTCTGATAGGATAGGTGGAGGACAAGAGTCTTTGTCCAATAGGAGAAAGGAAGATTGCCACAGATGAGCAAGTCCTAGATTCTACAGGTGGGTGCATTGACAGTATCTGGAAGGCCTGAAGCTTTGGAAACATCACTGTGGGGATTCTGAGACTGCTGTCGGAAAAGCAATTGAAAAGGCTCCTTGGGACCACTGTATCCAAGACTGCACAGACGGGCTTCCATGTCACTGAGGATGGCTGTGGTGCTTTTCAGAGCAGCCCTGGTCTTTGTTTTGATTTCTATGCTGCAGCATAGAACCCTCAACTTACCAGCATAGCTCCTTCACTCCACTGGCATAGACCTTCTAGCTTCAACCACTGACCTTTGGGCCTTCCCAGCATGGATGTGTAAAATGGACTGGCGTGAGTCCTTCTCATGGGCTCTAGACCTCCAGTTGGACTTGTGGGAGACACTGTCATGGGCTCTAGATTTTCATCTGGACTCATATGGGACGTTGCTTTGGGATTCCGGCCCTTGGCTGAATATTCTGGGTCTTTAGCGTTGTGGACAGATTTCCTGAACTTTCTTCTGTCAACTCTGGGTGACCATCATCAAATAATATTATAAATTCTGTGTCCTGATTCTAATTGTTCTCCTCACAACCCCTGACTACAACAGTCCCTCAGGGCAGAAACCTGCTCTGCTGACTAGACATTTGTGGCTAAAGCAAGGAGCCACTAGGAAGTTTGTGAGATTCCCAATTAAGACATGGTTTCCTTAGTGCTAGGGATACAGTTCCATGGTAGAGCACATGAGGTTGAGAAAGAGAGAGAGGGAAGGAAGGAGGGAGTGAGGGAGGGAGGAAGGGAGAAAGAGAGAGCACAGCTTGAGATTCTATTGATCTATTTTAGTTATTTTTTTCTTGTTGCTGGGACAAAATACCTGACACCCCAAATTAAGGAAGGATAGGCTTATTTAGCTTACAGTTTTGGGGTGTTTCAGTCCACATTCAACTGGCTCCAAGCTGGGGATTTACCTCAGTGGCTTAAGTGCCTGCCTGGCAAGTGCAAGGTCATGAGTTCGATCCTTGGTACAAAAAAAAAAAAAGTAACTAAGACATATCCAGCTGGCTCCAAGACAGAGTGGCATGGATAATGATCAACCATTCATGGCAGTCACAAGCAACAAGGGTAAAAAAGAGCAAAAGGACAAAAGCATGCCTCCTTCTCTCTCTTGTATTGTATGCTGGCTACCCACCCCTGGGTGAGTGCAGCTATGAACCTATCACAAACACTAGATTCAGCCACCTCCATGACTGCATGAGGCTTTGGGGAACGTCCAAGCACAAACAATGACGCTATCGCATAGGTAACTCTGTGAATGCTATGTGTGCAACAAGCACAGAGTGCCTGTAAAGAGCACCTCCCACATCCTGATTCCTGCTCTATGCTAAGAATACCTGGCACAACAGACACCAGAATTCAGCCTGAAATGCCCACAGATTGGAGGTGGGCCAGACATGCAAGGTTGGTTACAGTTAGTGTAGAAACATCCTCATCCATGTGTGAATAGACTCTGCAGCAGCACAAGATGAGCAGGAGACACCTGCTCTCCAGGGAAGAGAATGTGTGAGAGGGCCCTGGAGCACTGGTGAGCCTTTGCAGTGACAAGAAGAGGCAGAGTCACTCTGGAAGAGGAGTGGGCTGCCAGTGGTGTGGTAGGAAAAATGCAGGAACAGGGCCAGTCTGATCTTCCCTTCACTGGCCCCAGACCCTGGGCACACAGTGAAGCCTGTAGGTGCCTACGTTCCGAAGCAGAAAATGATCTACTGCATTAGGAGTCTGGGGACCTGGCATGGTGCAACCTTGGCTGAACGTTTGCCTCTCGGCGTACTCCCTGCCCCCCCTGTAGAGCAAATGGATCTTTTGCCCAGGCCTTCTGCTGTGCCCAGAGGAAATTGCTTACGTGAGTCTGTTTTCTTATTTCTTATCCCTTCTCTCTCCTCCACAAGCAGACGGCTGCTTGGGAAAGTCTAGGGTACCTGGAGTGGAAACTCATTTCAGCAACAAGCATTTCTCCAGTGCTGACAAGACCAGAAGTGGGGTTCTTTCCAACCCCTGATATAAGCACTGCTGCCATTGGACTGCTCTTGAAGCACATCTTTCTTTCTTTCTTTCTTTCTTTCTTTCTTTCTTTCTTTCTTTCTTTCTTTCTTTCTTTCTTTCTTTTTCTTTCTCTCATCTCCCACTGAGTACACCCTTCCAGTGTGACATTGAGCTCACACCACATGGATACATCATTTCCCCTCCTCCTAGGATTTCTTGTTTCCCAACTCAAAGAGAAATTTCCCCTCTCTCCATTTTATTACATATTCATCTATTTATTATTTGTTTGTTCTCAAACCCCAGAGCCTTTCAATTTAGCAGATGTGCCTCCAAACTTCCCCCAACAAGCTTGCATGTGACATTGACAGAAATAGTTTATGATCAATTTGGAGGGCCCCACTGATCTTTTTTTAATAAGATGCTGCATGGCTCCACAGCAAAGGATACTGTTGTGATTCTGCAAGGTTCTTGCTGTGAAATCAAGAGTCCCCCCCCACCCCAGACCCACCCCTTCTCCTGCCTCCGTTAGACTTGAAACAGCTGTGCATCTTCTGGGACATGTCTGTGAGTGGGGTGAAAGCCCTGGGGTGGATGCTTCAACAGAAAGGCTATTTCCTCTCTCCCATGGCCCTTGCTCAAGGTCTGCAGAGAGTCGGGTTTCCTTGATATGGGCTGAGCACAACTTGGGCCCATGGATTTGTATTTCCACAAGTGCCCCAGGACATTTTTATGTCCCTTAAAGTATAGAATCTTATTCTTTTCAATTGAAAGAAAGGAGGAAAGAAGAAAGGGAAATAAATAATCATTAAGATCCCACATGCTTATGTACCCTAATCAATTAGCTTCAAATTTGGGGAATGCAATGTGTTTACCAAAGGAATCTGAACTGTGTCTTTAGAATTGCCAAAGGATATAATCATAAGAAGGCTTTCTAATTTACCCCTCATTCCTCCTCTATCGCCTCTCAACAAACTGGAGAGCATCCACTTCCTGAATTACATTATTCTCCAAATTTACCACTACTTCCTTTCTTTATTCCTATTAGTTTAATTTCCAGGAATGTCTTTACCTCTAGAAGATTCACCTGTCACCAAGCTCTTCCACATATCTCAAAACCCAACTTGAATCTCTGCTTTTTGTTAATAACTCTCACCCTCTTCTTGCATCCTAGTCATGATCAGAGCTGCCAATTGTTGGAACCCCACTGAGTTTGGGGCTGCATTCTGTAAGTAGTATTCGAGTTCACAGAGACTGAAAGCAAACTATAGCTGTCCATGAGAGCTTTCCCTGGTGCCCCTGTGGGGCAAACGCCAGGGTTCATTCTGCTAGGCCAGTGACAGCGAACTTTTAGAGTTTTCAGTGATACAAACAGCTCAGCACAGAGGGACTGAAATTCACATTACCCTTTTCTCCAGATGGAATCATATAGGAAAAAGAGACCAGGTGACTCTATAGAAGAGGCTGGCCAGCCAGGAGAGGATAGCTGGGCGACAGGGAGAGTAACATCTTCCGGCAGCTGCTGCCACTTCCTGCAGCCTGTCCTGAGCAGAGCTGGGGCCATGGAGCCCCTGGTTCCAGCATGAGCAGAGCTGACTTCAATCCTAGCTCTGCTGCGTAGTGGCTGTGCTGCCTTGGAGAAGCCACCTAACTTCTCTGAGCCTCAGTTTCCTTTGCATAAAAGGAGATAACAAAACTTTCACACGGCTGTAGAATGTCTCAGTGGAGGAAATACTTTGTAGAGTTTTGTCCACCCCTTTCTTTCAGTTGTCACTTTCCCCATCTTGGGATTCCTGTGATTTTGAGCTTTCTCCACCCATCTCTGATGATGAGGACCGAGCTGGTCTCCTTTCTTGGCTTTCCGTACTTCTTCAGGTGAGATCGCTTAGCTAAAATCCACCTCTCTGCCAATCCCCAATTTGATGCATCATCCTGGTGTGCTATGTTATGCTTGGCAGCATAATGCGACATGGCTTGTGCTGTGATGACAGATGTGGTGTCCATCAGCAGAGGGTGTGGCACACAATTTCCTGAAGAGCATTGTCACAGAAACAAGAAGGGTGGCCTTTTAACTGGGATTGATTTATTTCTGAAGAATGAGCCACTCTCCTACAAGTGCTGTAATTAGAGGGCAGAATTACCTCTCTGGGTGAGGGCTTAGTGATCCCAGCAGCAAGAGGGGTGTAGGGAGGTGAGGGGTGCAGAAAGGGGCGGACCACTGTGAGTGCAGCCCCTGACACTAGGAGAGCCAGATAAGGCTCAGAAATTATGGAGGTTAAATACACATGGAATCCTTCAGCCTTCCCTTCCTTCCTCCCTCCTTCCTTTCCTTGTTTCCTTCCTTCTTTCTTTCATCATCTCTTCCTTTCTTCTTTCTTTCCTTTCCTTCATCTATCAATCTACCCATCTGTCCATCTACCTATCCATCCATTTATCCATCCATGCACCCACCCACTTATCCATTATCCATCTTCCGTCCATTCGTCCATCCACCCATCCATCCATCATATATTCATTACTCACTCCCTCATCTTCATTCTCTTGTCCCCTCCCTCCCTCTTTTCTTGCCTCCATCCATCACTCCTTCTCCTTTCCACTCACCATTCCTGACAACTACCCTTGGTGCACTGCTGAGGAGTCACTCAGGGAGAACGAGCTTCAAATCCTGGCTCCACTTTGCAACTTGGGAGTCGCTTCCCTTCTCTAATGCCAGGTCTCCTCACCTGCCCCATCACTCTTCCCCTTGCCCCTTCCCTTCCAGCCCCCTTTCCCCCACTTCCTGGCTGTCCTCCTCATGGCCTATGTATGCCCTCTTCTACTTCAGGTTAGCTTTTTTTGGATCCATTTTCCTCTGCCTAGAACATGCTAGAAAGATTCTTATGGCTCCCTCCATCCTCTCTGGACTCTGTCCAAACACCTTTTCTTCAGAGAGGACTTCCTGACTACTTTTCCAAAATAGAATCTCCTCTTCCTCTCCACCTCTGAACTGGGCTATATTTGACTCTTAGCTGGTAGCACCCTCTGGTACCCCACACAGATTATTTGCTTGAAGGACAGTGATTGACACAGTGTCCATTCAGCAAGGTCCATTGTCTCCTACTGTAGCTGTGCTGCCTCAAAGACAGTCTCGTCTTCAATGTGCACGTGGCAAATACCTGCCACATGAATGAGTCCTGGCTTCAGCCTTGGCCTTGGGTGCAAGTGACTTCTCTCTAGCAGATGTTGAGCATGAGAAAGAGGGAACAAGGCAGGAAAGAGGAAGGGCCCAAATCAGGGTGGCAATTGTGGCCATTCTGTGAGCATGGTTCCATCCTTGGGACCTCTCAGAATTGCTTATGCAAGATCAGACCTCGGAGAGTTGTATCTTGATGCCAGCATCTGTCGCCAGGGCCTGACCTTGGGGTTGATTCTCCTACGGTTGGGCCTGGCAGGGAGCAAGTGGCCTCACAGGCCATGCGTGAAGTGGGCACCAGGACCTGAGCCTGATTCTCCAGAGCCCCTGGGCTGTTGAGGGGTGACCTCAGGTTTCTGCTAACTGCATGACATTGCTATGGGGGCCCTCCCTGAGGATCTGCAGTTGTGAGAGAGAAAAAGTCCAGAGTCCCCTCATGCACTCTATGCCTCCTTCGTGGGGACCTGGGTAGCTCATTCACCTTCTCTGGGCTTCAGTTTCCCTGTCACTAGAATGCACACCTTGGACTGGATCATGATTTCCACTTTTTCAAGCCCCTAAACCTCTCATTTTTAAAATTCACTAAACACATCACATGGCCTCAGGCTTGTAAGAAAAATCAGTATGACAAAGCAACAGAAAAGAAAAATTGTTGAAGAACAAGTGAGGCGATTGATCTCTGGAATCTATTGAATTTTTGAAGTCTGGTGATATTTCCCTGCGTGAATATCCTTCCTTCTCCTTCTCCCTCCTTCTCACCTCCTTCTCCTCTTCCTTTCTTTCTCCTATCATGGTTTAGATCTACAATGTCCCGAGAAGTCTCATGTGTTTAGAAGGTAGTCAGCTCCGGGCTTCACTGTGCACAGCAGCAGATTCATCCGGGGATTTAGTCAGTAGCTGGGCCTTCAGGATATAGGGCCTCATTGGAGCTGGGCTGTTGGATCCAGGATATGGAAGGGTGCATTTACATCCCCACCTTTTCCCTTCTCTCTCTGCTTTCTGGCTGCTATAAGTTTTCTTCCACCAGCTATGCCTGCTATGCTGTTTCTGCCTTGGAGCCAGCTGCTCATGGTCTGAAATATGAACCAAAATAGCCCTCTCCTCCTTTAAGTCATGGGCATCAGGCATTTTGTCTCCATGACAAAAGTGACTGGGACCTCCCTTCTTCCCTTTCCCTCCCTTCCGTCCCTCATCCCTACCTTTCCCCCTCATCCCCATCTTTCCATAGAGTGTCCATTCCAGGAGGGTACTACTCACTGCCTTTTGTGCTCGTTGTTGGATCCCAAGCATCTACCCAGCACCTGGCAAGTGGAGGGCCTAGTAATCACATGAGTTGAGCTACAGTTGCCAGGACCCATGGAAGGCAGGGAGAGCTAGGGATAAGCAAGATGGATGGGACCTGTGCTTATATAGCCCAAAGTGTAGGCAGGATCACCCTTCCTCCTCATCAATGCCTGGGGGTGGCAGACACCAGATGCCAACTATTTTCTATTGCTGTAACAAAATGCCAAAAGATGAGCACTTTATAAAGAAGAAGGTTTATTTATTTAGCTCACAGTCCTGGAGGCCCAAGAATATGCTAGTCAACTTTTCAGTGCTGTGACCAAATACCTAAGAAAAAAAATTTTAGAAGTGTTTATTTTGGCTTATGGTTTTAGTTTTGTGCCATGGTTGGCTGGTTCCAAGGCATACACATCACTGCAGAAGGATATGGTAGAAGAAGGTGGCCTACCTCATGGTACCAGGCAAGCAGAGAGAGTGACAGCTGGAAAAGAAAGGGTCAAGACTAAGCTATGGTCCCCAAGATCACAGCCCCACCCCACCCTCTTACACTAAGCTCCACCTCCCCAAAATGCAATCAAATTATGATCTCAGCAATCTCCGCAATGGATCAATCCACTAATGACATTAGAGTGCTTGTAGTCTAATCACTTCCCCAAAGTTTCACTTCTGACAAATGGCCTTTTGAGGGACATGTTAGAACTCAGTCCTGATGCAAGGCATGTCATGAGCATCGTGTGGACTCTGGTGAGGGCCTCAGAGCAGATGGGATGACATGGTACCCATATTTGAGCATGGTAAGAAAAAATGCCAGCCTTGCTTAACACAACCTACCCTCCAGGGAACTAACCTCATCTTACAAGACAGCAGCTGTCTCTTCCCCAGGGCCAGGCCCAGGACTTAGCCACCTTCTGCCAGTTCTTGCATCATAATGGCTTCACCACCTCATCCATGCGACACCAGGCCCAAGCTTCCAGCATGTGGACCTGAGGGGGCACAGCCTCACCAATCCATGGCACTGGTGAAAGCAAATCAATACTCATTCTCATCAGTGCTGCTGGTAAACCAAACCAAGGAGGAACACAAGCTGAAAAAGACATGGAGATGCAAAGGCAAAAAAAAAAAAAAAAAAACCCAAACCCAAAACAGTGAGCAGAGACCACTGCTGGAGTCCTTATCCAGATCTGGAGGTGATAAGGACCCCACAAATCAGAGATGTCCTGGTCACATCATAACCACAAAGGTAGTGGCAGCAAAATCAGGTCCTGGGACCAGCCTGAGGTGTGTGGGAAGCTGGTGGCAGGGTCAAAGCTGACTTGGAACCAGAGAGCAGACAGGAGCACCTTGCCCAGGCCAGGTTTGCCTGGGGGTCCTGGGAAAGTCGGGAAGGAAGATGGCTTTTGGATCACAAGGCCCTGTGTTCCAATCCTGCCTCTGTTCCACCCTGCTCCTGTATGACTTTTTATAGGTTGCTTAGAGTCTCTGAGCTGTTACGGTTTAGATCTGGGGTGTTCCCCAAAGCTTCATGTGTTTGGAAGATGACTCAGTCACGGGGCGCTGTGCGATAAGGTTCATAGCTGTATATGCCTCTAGGAGGCGGGTCTGGTCGGAAGAGGTGGGTCAGCGGATTGGTGACCTGAGTGGGCGTCTCCCTCCCTGGCTGCTCCCTGGCTGCCTAGACTTGAGTCCCTTTCCTCCCCCAGCCATTCCACCATGCTCCTTCTGGGTGTGTGAGCCTGCTGGAAGGGACTGAGACCTCAGAACCAGGAGTCCAAATAATGCTCTCCTCCCTTAAGCTGTGGGTGTTGGGTATTTTGTCCCAGCAATAGGAAAAGGACTAAGACAGAGCTGTAAAAGGGGGTCCTGGCCTCTGATTGCTGAGTTCAAGAGTGGTTTCCACACTGCAGTCACAGACCCCCAAGACAGCAAAGACCACCCACCATCACTAGTGAGTGTTGCTGGCTGCGCGCAGAGTCCCAGGAGAGGAGCCAGGGTGGTTGGGAGCAGTCTCCGAGGTCAGTCTGTGGCCAGTGGCTGTTTTCCTTTGTTGTTTTGATGCCTGTCAGCTGCGTCTGGAGGCACCTCTCCTTTTATACCTATTCTCCTGTGTTCTTAGCTGGGGTCCGTGGCAGAGCCATCTGGTCCCAGGGAGGAGCACCCCGGAGGC
>PVJX010010223.1:0-10024 GCA_004027295.1 Dolichotis patagonum
GCCTGCTGAAATGTGTATCCATAATTATACACAAGTGCATGCTAGAGAATCATTTGATGCTTTAGGCTTTGGACAAGCACTGTGTATTTTGAACATTGACCAGATTCTAGATCAGCACCAAATCCATCAGGTGTAACATTCCTGTTTTCATTCAGCACTATTCTACCTTACCAAAGAGTATTCTTACATTTTCATATTTATAGTTATTTGTCTCCTTTTCTACTGTTGTATTTCACTTTTCCACTCCAGACAAATACATTCATTGTACTGTTTGAAATTTCTGCTCCAATGAGATATTTGTTTCATGTCCTGAATGTCATCCAAAGCCTTATTCTCAAGAGGATAGTCTCATTATTATTATATTATGCTTCATTCTCTCTCCATGCTTTGTCTTACACAGCTAAGATTATATCAGCTTAGATTCTAATGCAATTGCTTTTTTGCCCAGTAGTTCTGCAAAATATAGGTATAAATTTAGCACATGGATCATGGTTTTCCTTTTCTTTTCTTCTTTTTTGTTTTGTTTCGTTTTGTTTTTGTACTGGAAATTGAACTTAAGACCTTGCACTTTTGAACTTGCTAGGCAGGTGCTGTGATGCTGTGCTATATCCCCGGCCCACATAGATCATTGTTGCAGACAAGGTATCAGAGTTCTATGGAAAATGAATAATACAAATAGAATGATTGAATCCTACATTAGTATTGCCAACTATTCCTTTCACTCATTGTATGCTAGGTTTTATGTTGCCAGGACAATTTGCATTTGTAATCTCAATTACTACTCAATGGTATCTTTATAAATCCAATTTACTAGCATTATTGAACAAATCTATAGCAACTTTCCAATATGTTAAATAAAATTGCATAAGTCATATGGCTGTAAATTGACAGAGAAAGATTTCTTTCTCCCTGAATGTGGAAATTGAGGTTATTTCTACTTTTACTTTCAATGGAAGATAGATTACAAAACTATCTTCACTTGAACTTACATCATTATCTCCCAAATACACATACAGGAAAGACAAATTTAAAAAAAAATAGCTTACTTAAAAAGAAAGCGTGGGTGGCTGATTTGATGTTTCAGACCTAGTAAAGAACCTCATCATGCTAAAATATCTAATGTGCTACATAAGGAAGAAGAAATTGAGTAACTGAGGTCTTGGTAGCACCATGAAAACACTTTCTTCTTTTTTAAATGGTTGAATCCAATGCATATAATATTTCTTAAATGAAAACCTTATAAAATTTAAAGTAAATAGGTGGATCATATTTTATTTGGCCACAATGCAATCTCTTTCATGAAAGTTTCACATTCTGATTCATATTATAAAAATGGTACAGATACCACTGTCCTATTATTTTCATTATAATTTATGAGTACAAAGGGTAATTGATTTGGGAAAGTTTGTGAAAATTTGCACCTAATGTTTCTTAATGACTTGCTCTTTTATCTCAGGAAATCTAACATGTCTTTAAAAAAATACCTGACTAAATTAAAAATGATGATACTTATTTACCCAAAAACATTTAGATATCAAGAAAACTCATTAAATTAGGTCACATTCCTCATGTCAGCAAGTTTTACCATGTATTTTAATTTGCATTTTCATGCTATAATTTTTTTCCTTTATTAAAAAGTGGATTACTCTGTAATTTAATTAATCTTTTTTTGACCAGGTCTTGCTATGTGGTTTAGGGTGGTATAGGGTGCCCTTGAACTCCCAGCTATGCTACCAAGTCTTAGGATTAGAGGAGTGTGCCACCATGGCTGGTTGTACTTTCATTTTTCTGTTTTGGTTACTTTTTTCTCATTGCTGAGACAAAATACCTGATGCTCAAAATTAGGGAAGGACAGGTTAATTTTTTACAGTTCTTGGAGTTTTCAGTCCATACTCAGCTGTTTGCAAGGCAGGATGGCATGGTTGGGGGGCAGCCTTTCGTAGCCACTGCAAACATCAAGGTTGAGAACCCACAAGAGGAAGAAGCCACACCTTCTTCCCTGCCCTTACACTGTATTGGGCTGCACCCCTGGGGGAGTGTAGTATTCACACCACCAATCCCAGGGCCAGACAACCAATCAATGATGAATGCTAGACTCAGCCTCGTCCATGACTACATGAGGCTTATGGGGACCATCCGAGCACACTATAACATGGAGCATAGGCATTACAGCTAACAAACTTACCATGTTTTACTAACTCTGTAAAAGAGCAAGAAAAAAAATCATGACAAAGCAATCACAGTGGTATTTGTATTGAATTATGTTTGGATAACATTAAGTGTTACTAATACTTAGTGTTAGTTATCACTTGGTATTTACAAGCTTATTTTAAGTAAAATAGTTTACTAATATTTTTGCCAGAATTTGGGTTCAGTTTATCAATTCAGAGCGTGCTTTAGAGATAACATTTACTAATGTCCAAATGCAATGTTATGTTATTTTTTCAATGATTATTTTCTCTTATTTAAAGCTTTCCATAAGATACATGAAATATTTGGACTGCTAACACTAAAATTAATCTTTGTTTAAAATTGTTCAACTCATTTCTAATACTTTTTAAGGTGTGTCAAAATTCTCATTAAATACCTGAAACAGCCCTTAATGGGGAGCATTTTACAATAAACTCATGAAACTTTATCAATAGCAATCATTAAATGAAATGAAGATTGAAAAATGAAGCTGACCTGTTACAAAATGCTGTAGAAAGAGCTATTTTAAAACAGATTCCCATTCCTTTAAGAGTACCACAAAATTACCTGATACTTTAGGGTAACAGATGGCAAGTTTGTGTAAATAATTTATAAAAAGAGCAGTGATTGTCAGAAACATTGACTGTGGACACAGGGGAAAAGCATAACCTTATGAGATTTTTGTCATAGTTTTATAATCTCTTGTTTAGAATGGATTTATAATTTTCATTATCTAAATGTCCATGGACATTAGACTCAGACTTTCAATGAACAAATATACTTCTTTTTATGGGGTTCTTCTCTTTCAAATGCAAACGCTCACATCCCATAGTCCTGAGAAAGGTCAACTGGTAAGGCAGGTTTTAACTCACTTAAAACACAGTATCAGCACAGGCTAAGCAATTCTTTGCTCTACTTAGTAAATAGAAGCAATGGCTCTGTGTGCTTTTTCTGCTTTGTTCTGTTGGCATCCATACATGATTAATGATAGTTAATGAGAAAGCTTTTCAAGTTCTTTTGCTGGTTGCTCTGCTTTAAAAAACTTTATGGAATGGAAACTTTAAGGAAAATTTCTTTACTAATTCTACATCTCATTTGCCATGTATGCCCTAAAGGCATTATGAGAAGAAATCAGGGCTTAATCCCAGCCACAGGGCAGACAAATCCAAGGGCAATTTTGGAGTTAGAGAATTTGAAGTCTGGCATTTGAGAGTTTTTTGGAGATTTTTAATAACCAATCTGTTTTACAAAGCTGTTCAACAAACTCTTATTTTCCTGATTTCTAGTTTCATAATTTATAGGTGATAACAAGAAACCTACACTTTAGTGTTGTGCAGATTACAAAAAATAACAAATTGCATGAATAAAAATGTAAAATGTAAAATTGTAAATTATTTTCATGGTATTCAACAATATAATCTGTAAAAATTCACAGGTTTTTAGAGAATACCTTTATAGTAATTAATGACAAAAAATAAAGGTTTTTATTAAAGCTGTACAGAATTCAAGTTAACTAAATATTTCCCTGTTATAAAACAATGGTTTAAATGTAATTGTCTTAGTCTTTATTCTCCTTACTTCAAAATCCTAAGGAGTAAAAGAAGTAGAAAATTGGTAGTTCTTCAAAGAGTTTATGAAAATGAAAATAATAGTCACCATATCATCAGCCATGTATTGAATATTTGATAAGTGTCAACCACTACTTCCAAATGTGCACCGGTTATCTTACTATTGCTTTGTGTGTGTGTGTGTGTGGGGGGGTGATTGGGCTTTCACTAGTTTCCAAATCTTGGGTTTTCTTTCTTTGAGAGAGGTTTTACATTTGGTTAAATAATAACAGTCTTTCACAGCTTTCTCCATCTGTTTTAGGGACATTTGCTTGGTGGTATACTACAGTTAGATATTATATTCCAATGAACATTTATCTTGTTTGTCTTCTCATTAAACTGTTACATATAGATCTGGATAATATATAATTGTCTTAATTTATACCTCCTAGCTGACAATTCTACCAAGAAAATGCCATTATTTTTAGAATGTGAAATATTTTCAAACTTCTTGATTTCACATGCATATCTATTTGTATGGTGTTTATTTGTTTATTCATTAATTGATTTGGAAAGTAGACAAGAAGATTAAAATCCAACTACACTGCAGCCCTCTTCTACTCTCTGGGATCACAGTAACGAACATCATTTCTTTTATCTAGCCTGTCTTCAGGATGTTGTTACACACTAAAAACCTCTCCATCTGGTTTATTTTATAGCCTGCCATGACTTGTTTACATAGCTTTCTCTGGGAAAAATACTGTATTTCTCCATAGATTAGAGAATTAAGTACAGAGTCAGGTTATTGCCTAGAATATAAAATCAACTGTAATTTCCAGTAGCAGTAACCTTAGTCCTTCAAATGGGGATTATAGATTCTTTCTTCAGAAATAAATTTTCATGCTCCATATTCCAATTAATAGCAGTGTTTACCAAATTTCATACTTAGAGAGTTAAATTTTATGAGTCATACCTATTATTTTTTGAGAAAAGTGGTTGTTAATCTCAGAGAGTTTAGCAATGCATTGCAAAGGTGCACTTGGGGCTAGTTATATTTGAAAACAAATGAGTTAAAAGACTTGTACACTCTTAGTGATACATACAAAACAACAGTTTTCTAGTTCTGTGTCAAAAAATATTCTAATTATTTACATTGACTATGTGGGGCAATTAACCAAAAACTTCAGTTATAGTGTTTGTATGCAGAATGCTCATAAGGGAGCATTGGTAGTCAGTAAAATTCTGACGAGCCCAAAAGCAGCAGGCAAACCAAATTCAAACTGCCAGCTAGGAAAACAACACTGCTGGCATATACACACCTTGCAAAGCACCAACCTGTACTGTTTTAGAGTAAAATGAATTAAGTACACCTTTAGTAAGAAATCTTAAATTTTACAGTTTGATTTCTGTTCCATTCCATAAGATGATCTGTATCATGAAGACAACTCTGAATGGAGTGTCTTTATAGAATCTAGCAGATCAGTCATTTCAATAGAGACTGACTGTAGGGTAAATACTTAAATTTCAAATTTCAAGTAAAGCACTTTTTTTTTCAAGAAAATGTTACTATTTAGTCCATAAGTCACATTTATTAAATTTATTGTGCAGCCAGGACAAAGTCTATAGAATTTATCTGGAAAAATAACTTGTCCACATTGGACTTATTACAATGCCTCAAAGCAAACCTAACAATGGACATAATCTATCTAATGTAGTGTTTTATCATTTTTGTTCTATGCTATGTAACAGAGTGTAACAGGAAAAAAAGCACAACTTTTAGAAGTATAGCTCACGATAGCTCCAAGGAGTCAATTATCATTCCTGTTTTCTTCATGACTCCTCTAAAGATTCTTGTATCTGAGTTCTGTGTGGTAGAGAGGTCAGTGGGTTCATGAAGAAACTAAGCAATTGTGGTAACCCCAAAGCTGTAAATTAGGACTCATGAATATTCACTGTAAAGCTCAGGACAGTCTTTCAGCATTGAATGACAATGACAAGGAAGTTGGTGAAGAATGTGGACAACATTCCTGAGGCCTGGGCCAGGCAAGGTACCTCTGAGGTTAAAGAGTTTTATTTGTTGTTGTTATTGTTGTTATTCTTTGTTTTGTTTTGTTTTATTTTGTTTTTTGGAAGGCAAGCATATCCAAGAAGGTCATCAGAGGTCTATATCTCTGTTATATAGAGTAATTATACATTACCTTAAATTTAAAGCAAAGTGATCCATTTTAACATAATTATATCAAAATACCAAAAGAATTTGATGAAACATAATTAATACAAGAGAAATTGTGCACCAATACCATTAGTCTGTAGTAGGCAAGTGAGTTAATAAAAAATATTATAGGCAGTGAGATAGGGCTAGGTCCTCAATAGAGCCAATGCTGACACCTGGTAACTGCAGAGAAGCTGACACCTCCTGCTGTGGACCAGACCTCAAGACAAAAGACCATACAAATGCACCCATATCCTGAGGATTGACACCCTAAATAGTTCCTATCCCCCTAGCAAAGGGTCACAGCTCCAAGAAAGCCCACCACTTGCTATGTGACTTGCTTTCCCATTCGTCCCTAATGTAATCAATTTTACCTGAACTATTGATCTTATTGGCTAACTATAGTAATGTCCCACCTTATGCCCATCTGCTTTGTGAGTTCCCAGTCTTCCCCCATCTTGAACCCATGGTTTTACTCTATAAAAGTCCCTGGAAAAGATGGAGTGCTGAGCAATCCACTCAGGATTCTGTCTCTCTCCAGACAGAGGCTTTCTCTCAATAAATATATTCTACTCTCCACCTCTTTTGTTCCTAAAATTCATTCTTTGATTTTAGAGAACACGAACTTGGACATACTAGGTTGGGACTTTCATTCTCCTATATCATTTGGAGGTCCCACTGAGATCACTGGATGGAGCTGAGAGTTTTCTTTTTGTTTCATAGACTCTGGACTGGGACTCACTTAGGTAACAAATTTTTATGTTTCAAATTTTGCTTTGTCTTTGCCAGTTGTTTATAACTCATTGTGATAATTGCTTACTATTTGCCCATTGTTTTTAATAGCTTTGTCTCATATAGCCTTATTAAAATATTGTAAATCTAAGATAAAACATGTAAAATGTATAAAGTTATGATATTTCTTTAATGGTATATTTTGTTTTTGTATAAGTTAAATTTAAATTGGTTGCTAAAATTATTGGTACTCCTTGCTTGACTGTATTTAGGCAATAGCACTAGAGAAAAAATATTAAAACATTAAAACAGGCTTTAATGTAAACTTCTGTAACATGGTTCTCTTAAATAGAAATGTAGCTCAGACTTAGAAAATATACATGCCTACAATAAACACCAGGACTCCTTCCACCATTTACAGCACTAGGCTGGTGGCCAGATTTAATTGGAGGACAGGTTTCACTGAGACAGACTGGCTCTGATCATCCTCTATATTCTAGAGGAAATGTCAGGCCTTTTCTGCTTCAGTTGCCCACCTTTTGACTTTACTTCTACTCATTTCCCACTTTGTACTTTCCTTATAGAGGCATATAAAGTTAGAAAAAACTCTGGACTATTCAATCCTTTAGCTTCTTAGTTAAACACATACGAAATGAGCATTTGCTAATGCCAAAGACAGCAAAGTCATCTTAGATAAAGGACACATACCCCATCTCTGGGTCAGATGAGACATTGATCAGAATTGTGCCTGTCCAGGAGAAAACACATGAGAGCCATGTCCCAGCTCAGTATTCTGGACAAATCTCCTTTCGAGATTAAACCTGAGACACAGTGGGGAGAACCAGCTTCCTATGACAGTGGAAAAAGCTATCCCCAGAAGCAGCACACAAAGGGGACCTAAACACATTAGAATAAGGAGGCTCTCCAATCTCTGAAGTTATTAGAACAGTAGGTAGTGATCTTGCTCAGGCTTTATAACTATCCCTTATAGAATTTTGATAAACATTGGTTACCCTGCCAGCTAATTATTGCTCTTATAGCAGCTGCCACCCTCAAAAGCAAAGGACAGGTTCCCTAGCATCTGTTTGGTGAATCCCCATTGAAGCCAGTGGCCAATGGAGTCAATGGAATGTTGACCAGACAGACAGCTGGATTCCTTTCTGGAGACTGATCTCTGGTTATGTGAGTGGATGAAAACTGAGAACTGAGGGTTCCTGGCCAGGCCAACTCTCTGGTGGACACTCAAAAGTTCCTCAGTAAATATTTGCTCATGACCACTGAAAATCTCCATTTTTCTATCATCTGTTTCTAAACTTTTAAGTGGGAGCTTCAACTCACTTAGACTACCTCCCCCCACCTCTGCCTTAGGCAGCAGTAGTTACAGCAGTTGTTAACTTCACAGCAGGTAGTAGGAAAGGATTTACCTTTGTGCCTTACATATGTTAATTAAGAGTAAATGGCTTTTTTCTGTGTGCCTAGAAAGTTGATATGCCTTTTTCAAATTTAAAATGTGACTACTAGTGAAGGCCTGCCAAGGTTGACTGGCCCAGAAGGAGGAGATAGCATATACTGCCTGTGGGTGAACTCTAATCTCTGATAACCTATTGAAGAGGGCTAAAGCTCCTAGCCTGCCCCCTCTAGAGGAGCCTTAAACAACAAGAAAAGGGTCTGGGGAATTACACTGTACACTTGTATGGAAGGAACCAAAAACATGACGAAAGGGAGAAATAAGAAAACACTCCCAGCCCCAACCCTGAGAACATCGATCCAGGAGAGGCAAATACAAAAGAGACTGAGGGCAGCAAAAATGCAACATCAAACACAGCGTTAGCGGACATAGAGATATCTTCAGGACCTCGTAAGCGAGACCAAAACTGAAATATTAATTCAAATTAAACAAGAGATAAGTAGATTAATAAAAGAAGGACTGGGCACCTCTCAAGAAGACACAGACAGACGAATGGAGGAACACAAATGGAGAGAAAAATTTAATCAGGAATTCAGAAAAATCTTAGAATTTATGAAACAGATTCAAAGAGATTATCAGGAAACTAAAGATTCGATAAAAAGCTGGCAAAACTGCTTGAAAGAAACCAAAGATAGACTATCAAAAATTGAACACAGGCTTGCAATGTGGGGTCATGAAAGGGAAGATCTCTTAAAAATAACAAGGGAGCAGGCAGTAAAGATACAAAGACTGGAAGAGGACAAGATGATCTATAACTTAAGAATAAAGTATGTGAATGAAGAAGCAGGAATCAAACCAGAGGAATTAAAAAGACTATTCACAGCCATTATTAAAGAAAATTTTCCAAGCATAGAAAAAAGAAATGATATGCAGAAATATGAAGCATACAGAACTCCAGCCACCTACAACCCAAACAGAGCTACACCCAGACACATAATAATCAAGATCCCAGAAATTCAATATAAGAACAGAATACTAAAAGCCATCAGAGAAAAGAAACAGATCACCTGTGAAGGAAAACCCATCAAAATCACAGCAGATTTCTCGATACAGACCACCAGGTCAGAAGAACTTGGAGTAATGTAATTCAAGCGCTGAAGGAGAACAATCTACAGCCCAGATTGGTATATTCTGCAAAACTCTCTATAGAAATTAATGGAGAAAAAAGATGCTTCCATGACAAAGAGGAGCTGGGAGAATTTGTGACCACCGGTCCAACCCTACAAAAAATACTGAAGGACATTCTAGGGAGACAGAACAGGAACACGAGCATTTTAGGAACAGTGGCAGAGAGGCCTCAGTGAATTGGACAGACAGTGAAGTGGAAGAGAAAAATGGACTGTCATTGCCAGAAAAATAGAATGGCAGAAATGAGGCAGAGAAGATAGGCTATGGTCTCTAGTATAGAGGGACTTGAAATACTAACGGAGAGAAACACAAGCAGAGTAGATCAGGAGATAGGGTCCATTGAGCTGCTCTATATAGGGAAGCGGTGAGACCCAGAACAAGCAGTGCACCCCATGGGAGTGAAAGGGGAGGAATTGTCTGAAGAGGGGAGGCACAGGATACTGGTAATGGGGTAACAAGATTTAAAATTTACATTATTCTTACCACTCTGCTTGGATGGATTGTGTGCTGTTCCAGTTTGTCTACTTACACTAGACTTGAGGACATGGTCAGCTATCCCAAAAATAAGAGGACATATTACGGTAATCACTCCTAAATTTCCTATCAACTTAACCTGAAGCCCTTTATAACTTATGCTGTCTTATTATGGCTGATCTTATTTGAATCTGGTTTGTTTGATTGCTACTTTGTATTGACTGATCTGATTTAAAACTGTTGTGATGGATAGCACCAAGTCTAAGAGCATAA
>PVJX010010223.1:17155-58092 GCA_004027295.1 Dolichotis patagonum
AGTGTAGAAGAGTTCCTTTTTCCCCACATCCTCTCCAACACTTGTTGTTGGTAGTGTTTTCTATCTTGGCCATTCTTTCTGGAGTGAGATGGAATCTCAGTGTGGTTTTAATTTGCATTTCTCTCATGACTAATGATGATGAACATTTTTTCATGTATTTATTTGCCATTCGTATTTCTTCATCTGAGAACTGTGTATTAATTCTTTATAAGTTCTAGACAGAAGTCCTTTGTCTGAGGCACTGTCTATGAAGATTTTTTCCCAGTTTGTGGGTTTTCTTTTCACTCTGCTGGAAACCTCTTTTGACACACAGAAAGTCTTTAATAAGATGTGGTCCCAGTTATTGATTCTGGGATGTACTTCCCTTGTACTTTGGTTCTTGTTCATGAATTCTCTCCCTACCCCTATATCTTTGAGGTTTTTACTATGACCTACTTTGTCTTCCAGCAGTTTTAGTGTTTCTGTTTTAATATTTAGATCTTTGATCCATTTAGATTTTAGTTTAGTGTATGGTGATAGACATGAGTCTAGTTTTGTTCTTCTGCATATGGACAGCCAATTTTTCCAGCACCATTTGTTAAAGAGACTGTCATTCTTCCAGCGAGCATGTTTGGCCCCTTTATCAAAGATAAGGTGGTTGAGTGAGTTTGCGGTTGTGGTTGTATCTAAAGAAGAAACTTTTAAAAATCAGATAATATCTGGTAGCAAATCAAAATTAACACTCAACATACCTGAAGAAAAAGAGGGCCATGAGGGAAGTTTATATGATAAATCTCTGCAGTAAAAGAACAATCTCAAATTGTATTTTTATATTTTCTAACAAACTACATAGAAACTGTGAGCAAGCAGAAATACTCAGTGAAAAAAGTATATACTAGTTTAACAACTGACAGATCCCCCTCATTCCCATGGTGACTGCTTGCTCATAGCAAGTGAGACTTACAGTTTCTTTTTGCAGGTATATTTGTCTGGTTTCCTCCAAAAATTAGTATCTTATGGTCAGTGTGTCATATGAGGAAAACAGCTCAGCTCAACAGAGAAAAGACAAGAAATCAATATTAATATGCATCAGATCTAGCAGGACAAGCGCAGCTATCTGCTAATGGAAACACTGATGTCCTTGGTGTGCCTCACATTCCGTTGATTCAAAGTTCTGCCATACTATGATTGGTGGCAAAGATTCTCTAGGAACAAATTTTGGTCAAGATCCAATGTATTCTTCTTTCAATTATCCCTTGTCTTTTGGTCTCTGTCCTTGTTGGTCTTGTATATCCCAATTCTTGCAAGAATCCTGCTAAATCAACTTGGGAAAATTTGCGCTCACTATTGATAACTCTTCACCTAGAGCTGCCTTCAGCAAAAGTGATGTTAAGGGTCGGGGATTTAGCTCAGTGGCTTAAGCGCCTGCCTGGCAAGTATGAGGTCATGAGTTTGATCCCTGGTACCAAAAAAAAAAAAAAAAAATGATGTTAAGATAGTGAAATAGGAGCCTCTCTATTCTTGAAGTTTCTCTTCAATAATTCTCCACCCAGAAAATTTTCCATCCTGTTCCTTGACAACAAAATGCAACTGTCTTTACTATTTAGAATTGTGCCCAGTCTCACTCCTCTTAACTTTGTTTTGACTCCAATAGCATCAATACTGAACTATCTTTTTTTTTTTTTGGTCCTGGGATCGAACTCTTGACCTCATGCTTCCCAGGCAAGTGCTTGAGCTGCTGAGCTAAGTGCCTTGCTCCGTTACTATAATTTTTGTCAGAATTTCTTTTATCATTGATTATATCCTAATTAACATAAGTCATTATATAGTTTGATTATATAAATAATTTGTTAGTCATTCATCTTGTTATCAACACATTCCAGAACTTTTAGTATTTTGCAAAACACATCTATAATTTGGGAGCACAGCAGCTGTTTATCTCTTTTGAGCGAGGTAACCATATGTGTAGGCATCAGGAGGTAAATGTGTTCCCAAATTTAATTGCTTTTGAAAAAAACATTTTTACAAGAAAAGGAATATTTTTGTCAGTAAAGAATATTTAAGCAAGTAAACAAGTTTTTATTCACTCTTCTTAAACTGTAGAATTAAAAAAATCATTTCACACATTACTCTACAGATTGCGTTTTTATTGTTATTTTGTTAACTATATGATAAAGTACATATTTCACCAGAAAACATTATGAAACAAAAACTGTAGGGACAGAATTTGTGAGGCATTACCTTTTATTCTTCAACATAGAGACTGAAGAGAATAAGTATATCAGAACCTCTTAAGACAGCAATTACAATCATCATGAAAAATCTCAAATCAAAGCCTGGTATGGTGGCCTACACTTTTAATCCCAGTACCGAGGGAAGAGGTTGTACATTTGACCTCAAAAATGGTTCATTAGAGACTTAGCAAGACTCTGTCTCAAATAAATAAATAAATAAATACCCCACAAACAAACAAACAAACAAACAAAAAACAATAAAAGAACTAGGGACAGAGACCAATGTGAAGACCCTGGGTTTAATACTAAAAACAAAAAAACAACAACAAAAACAAAAAACTTTCAAATTGAGAACCCAAGTATTAATTGAAATGAATCACAACATGTATTTCATTCAATTACATAAATATGATTTTTAATTTATTTTAATATGTTTATATTATGTGTATCTGCATGGAGGTTCTAATAATGTATTCATATATAAATAGCACTTTAAAACTCATGTTTGCTAGTTAATCCCTTCAAGCATCTCCAAAAGCACAAATAAACAACTTTTGACAATATTGGAAGTGAAAACTTGAAAGAGTAGGAATGTTCCTACTCTACACTATGTGAAAGAGTAGGAAACTTATCATGTTGAAATAAGCTTATTTAAAATATGTAGCAATTTTTAAAAAAACACCTTTGGTATATTAGAACAGATAATGCATGTATATGGTACAGATTCAGAAGTGTAAGAAGCAGTAAATCTTTTCATTTTTATTTTCCATCTTCCATTCTCCAATGGTCTTCTCCAGCAATGCCCGTTCTGACTAGCTTATCATGAACAGTTTCATATGAATGTTTGGATAAAAGGATTATCTGTTTAAGTAATCTTTGATAAACTACATTATATGTCCATAACATAGTTTCCAAAGTGACAAAATTGGTGGAACCATTGAAAATTAGTTATATTTTTATTCATACGAGCTGCTCTCTGTTATAATTATATTGCGCCTTGCTTTATTTTGTTTGATGACTGCCAAGTTCACTTTCTTATCGGTCTCTTCATAGATACTATTAGCAGTATTTATCTTGGATACTTTTGAAAATTTAAGACTACACGTTGATCAGCTCAATTATGTTAAGAACCTGGCAAAATTGCACAGTTCTAGTGTGTTCTGCAATTTCACCATCGATCTGCATTACTTCAAAAGCAATTATATTCTTTTTACATATGCTCTTTTATAATAATACACAGACAATTCATAGAGTCACATGCATGCATTAAGAAGTACTTGCAGTATTGATACTGAGCATTAATCAGCTTTCCAGAGCAACTTACTGATCATGGTAGAAGGGACTGGCAGTAAAATTAGCTGTCCGTTCAGCCCATTTATGCAGGAAGTTGCGAGTTTTTGAATTTTTTTGCTTCAAATTCATATATGTTACAAACTGTAATAGAAGGAAAAAAAATGTAACAGTGAAAACTTGTATTATGCTCCACTGTTATGGGTGTTCTACAACTGAAACGCTACATACAAATGGATTAAATGCCCTTCTTAGAATATTATAGCTCAGTTCCCTGGTAGCAAATTTAGTATGGAACACTAAGGCAAAGATTATTATTGTACATTTCAAATTCAGTCACCTCTTCTCATTGTACTCATCTCCTCTCTACACCTACAATTTTTACTATAACCAATAGGTATCTTTTAAAAAGGATTTTGTTGTTGTTATTGTTACAGCTCTCAACAAAAAGACCATTTATATGCCAAATACTGCTCTAAATAAGCTCAGAACATTAACTCTTTAATGCAAATGATGAGCTAGATACTTGATTTTTAGCACCATATATGTGAAATTTAAGGAAACGAGAGAGAGTTGAAGAGGTTTCTTCATGCCCAGTAAGGGACAGAGATGCAAGGAACTGCTGCTTCTGGCATCCAGTGTCAAAGCCACAGCACACACGTGCGCTGTGTTTCACGCCCTGTGCAGGGATTCTCCTCCGTCCCCTGGCCTTTAGCCCCAGGGCGTGTATCCCAGAACTTCTTTCCCGTGTTCGCTCTTTCATTTCCTCCTGGACTCTCATTTTTCACACATATTCTGAGCACTCTTTTTCCAATCTCAAATCTGATTTTTCCTGAGGCTCTTTGCTGCCATCATCTTTCACTGCTCGCCATTTTTAATTTAAGCTTCCAATCTAACTTTATGGCTGGGAGACTATTATCACCTCCCACATATCTTAAAATCCACTCTCCCTAAAACATGAAGTGTGATGATTGAAAAACATGTAGAAAGCCATTGCACTCTATTTCCAAGGAACTCGCATGTTGAAATTAAAATGAAATCCAAATTGCTCTGTCGTTTACAAGACTCTGCATAATCTAAACCTATTTGTCTCTCCGAGCTAAGGGTCTCAGGCTGAGTGGTGTCCACTGTGCCCCAGTCCTTATGTCTTTCCTTCTCTTCCTGGACCACACCAAACCTTTTCTCTCTTTGGTCACTGATGACTGTTATTTTTTTACACTGATGACTGTTCTTTTATTGGCCTCAATCCAAAGCTACAGCACTGTGTTTCCTGCACTCCCTTCATAACAGAAGCACAACTTCTGCAAGTGCAACCTTCCACTCTTCACGAAGCATATGGATTTACCCCTGGATGTGTGAGCACATCTCCTCACTAGGGGAATGGCTAAGTGAGAGTGGGGAGCTGGCCTGTGTGCTCTGTTGCTTTGGAGTCTGACTCAAAGTGGGTTTTGCAAGCAGTATGAAGTTAAATAATTTGGAATAAATGAGTGAAAAAAAGATTCCAATCTTGGTTTTCATACCACTGAAATTGTAAGAAAGTAATTTAAACATTTTAGTACTTCATAAACTCCTTTTTCAATTATACTATCCTTATTCATGTCCTACTAATTATGAAAAGTAGTATGAATGTACTGAGGTCTTACTGTGTTAGGCATGGTAAATTCCTGTTAATTTTCACAGATGATGTATATGATCTCTGAGGTCAATGTTCTCATTTTGCAGAAAAGAAATTGATGTTAAGAAGGGTTGAAGAACTTGCTCAAGATCACAGATAAAAATGACAAAGCTGGAAGTTAAATATTTATCTCACTTTTAATCTAAACCACTTTCTAACTTACCAAGTTGTGTGTCTGACAAGGTTAAATAAATATGAATAAAGAAGTGGATAAAGAAAACATCTTTTTCAGACAACAAATGTAAAAGACAAGAGGAAAACAGTTGGAGCAAGCAAAATTATTCTCATATTAAGGGTGATAAACTGATTTCATATAAGAAGTGAATTATAAGAACAGATGGAAGAAAGTTAAATATATTTAAGTATTTTTTAAAAATTATGTTAGAGATACATAGCTATTCAAAGAAACTAGAGTGTCTTCTATCTGGCTCAGTTGCAAATGCTAAAATCAGGTAGAAAAATTCTGTCTTCTTCTATAATACACTAGATTAGAGCAGTCATACACTGCATTAGAGCACTCAGCCTGTTGACCAATGATAAAAAATTCCAATTTTTAAAAGAGAGTACTGCTCTTACTTTATTCTATAATCCTTCAATTTAGATCAGTAAGTATTAGTAATATGTTAAAGGACCTCAATTGTTAGCTGGTGAGACTTTAGAAGTAATTACATTTAATTTCATGTCTTGCAAACAAATAAATTGAAACTGAGATGAGTAATGATCTGTAATTTGTCAAATGATTTCACATCTATGGGCTCATTATATTCTTAGAATAACCATATGAATCAGGATGTGGAATTGTTTTTATTCCCATTTTTACAGAGCATTATACTCAATGTAAAGTCTCATAACCATCATGTGGCCTTACAGAGGAATATGACATTCTACTCTACAGTAACAAAACAGAAAAGAAACATAAGGTGCTGAATTGCTATCACTTAAAAGAGATTATATAAAATTTTTTGCAAAATGTCAATGAGATTTTCTTAAATCCAGTTTATATAATGTTTTATGGTTCCTGTTGTCAGAGACACTAGAGCTTCATTTACTAAGAAATGTAGATTCTATTGATGATGTATAACAAAAAAGGAAACATTATTGACAGGAGACTAAATGTTTAAGAAGATTAATTTTTCATATCATTATAAGAATGAAGAAATGCAATCACTTGAAAAAGAAAATAATAGCTATAATTTCTAATTAACTAATACTTCTTTCACTGTGAAAAGTTAGTATCTAAAAAAATGATAAGAATAGAAACACCTCAATACTGTTATTCAATTTCAAAAATCAAAAATACAATAAATACATACTGCACATGAGAGAAAAAATCAATACAGGCCATTAGATTTATAAAACAACAAATAAAAAAAAATGATGACACCTAGGAACCAAAAAAAGAGAACCAAGAAGAGTCATACTACAGAGAAAGAGCCAAATCTCACTGATATTTTTAAAGTAAGTTGTGTATATATTATTAAATGAAATACTATGCCAGCATCAAGAATACTAGTGAAGGAAACTAATATGTGGTAGTGGACAAAAGTTCAGGAAAATTTAGAAGCATTTTATTATGCATTTTACCTACATAATTAAGAGTAATCCATTGTATGTTATATTTTATAGACACTGTTAGTGTATTTCCCTTTAAATTCCAGGCATGAATTAATATCACCTTTGTTGTTTTCATTAGAAGATAACATTTTCAAGTTTCCCATCCTAATTTATTTTGTAGAATTGTAGCCATGAATGTTTACACAGTTAAAATTTATAGAAATAAGAACACTTTGGTATAACATGAATGTGGTAAGTCATTCCCTGAAACACAAGTAAACTGATAATATACCTAAAGATATCAAGCATCAAGAATATAGCATTTAATTTATATTTTCTGTTTTGTTTCACTCCATTTCTGTGTGTGTGTGTGTGTGTGTGTGTGTGTGCGCGCATGCTTGTTTAGTCATAGTAAGAAAGCATAGTATTTATGAGAAAATAATGAAAATGTTCTGGAATATCATTTCCTGGCATCTTTCACAATCACTTTCAAGACCTCAGGTCTTTTGTAAAATTCAGGCATTTTTCAATCTAGTTAGAATTTTATGTGCTTTAGAAAGTAGAGTATTATTAAAAAATTAACTTCGATTTTTCAATAAAGTGCTATGTCAACAAGCATATATGTATTACCTAGTACATCCCAGGAAGCTTGCCAAGGGCCAGAAGGCATTAAAAACAAGTTGAGAGTGTCATCGCTTTAACACTTATGGTCCCGTTTTGCTCCAGTTCTTTCATATAAATTGATGCTACCGGATTGGTGTTTGCTATGTAACTTCTGGCTCCAATTCTTATGATATTCACCTATGAAATTATTAGAAAAATATAGTGAATTGAGTATAGTCATGGATTTTTGACTGTTCTCAAGAGATAGCATTAATTTTTCTCTCCGGAGGTCTGGCTCATCTTTGACTGAGTGGGCTATCACAGGCGGGAAAGTTCTTCCCAGCTCTAAGATTAAAAATACCCAGCTGTTGTTTCTTTTGCGTTTCAGGAGAACAATGCTTCCCCACGTAAGGAATATGGAGCTTCGCTACCTTGTCAGGAATAACACGTGGAGATGCTAGATAGAGACAAGAAGTCTCGGGGAAACCTAGAGAGAGGACATCGTGTTGAGAGCTGGTCAGTGCTGGACCGGTACTTTCAACTCCCCGTGCCCTGCGAATAGAACCACAGAGGATGGAGGCCGAACTGCCAAGCGGAGCTTATCAATTCACAGAATCCCAATAGTATCAGCTTCTGTTATGAAATTCAGGGATTTTTTTAGCAATATATACATGACACAGACATTACTTTTCAAAAAGTTATCTTCTAAATCACATATTTCACATCGCATGGAATTAAACGATCATAGGAACTACACATACAGCAATCGCTGCTGTTTTTTGACTTGGGCCAAAAAATCATTAAGATATGCAAAATCTGAAGGTCAAACCTTATGGGAACAATAGAATTAGGGTTATTATAATCAAAATCATTGCTAGTAACAAATAAAAATAAAGATAAAAACCTAATAAATATGGCAGCACAATTTTAGTCATGTTAAATCATTTACAAATATAAAAACATTATAATAAAAACTGCACTTTACCTTGATAATGACCTAAAATTTGCCCTTTATGTACCAGTCAGAAGAGATGCGAATGTGAGTTACTGTGACGTAGTGAAAAGAGCGTTATTTGAATCAGACAACTAGTAACACTAGATGACCGTGACTGCTGTGCTTAACACGTGCTCTTTGAACTTAAGTGTTAACAAAAGTTTGACATATGTATGTTTATGTTTGTAAATTGTTATGTGATTACTCATTTGATTACACTCTAATTCTTCACCCAGTCTTTTTCTGTGATGAATCTTTGCTTAACTGAAATCATAAAATTTACATTTTATTCATAACGTGGCCTACTGTGTCTACCATGTAAGAATAATTTGTGTTTTCTACACAGATGTTATATCACAACTAAGTGCATACATAGTAGAAAGAGTTCTAAATTTTAAAGAGTGAACTAAGTCATCAACAATGACATGCAGGTTGTTAAGTAAAGACGAGTAAGTGCAATAGGATGGGAGAAGAAAGGGACCTCAGTAAACAGCCCATTTTCTCAGCAGGAGGTCAGACTGGGACAGCATTTTGAAGGATGAATAGACCAGGGATGTCAAAGTGGAGAACTGCAGCAGAGCAGCACTAGGCTCAAACATGCATTTTGATTTATTGGATAATGAAGAGTAATAAAAAAGGATCTGGTTGTGAAATTAAAATTCAGTTAATTTAAAAGCACAAAAAAGTTGGGATCCAGATTATACAAATACTTCAGTGTAAGGAAAGAGCTCTATAAATGTGGTAGCCAGTAAAGAATTATTATAAGTGAAACAGTGAAGAACAGGGAATGAGTCAGATTGTTTTCTGTTTATCACTGGCCTGCAAGACATGAAAGAAAACAATGGGAGAAAATAAATGATTACAGCATTCCAGTCAGCAACCAAACTATTTCTCATGTCCAACTGCCATATGTGGTACACCAACCTTCTGACAATAAAATGCCCAAATGATATGAGTGTCTGAAACAAACTTTCTTCTGTGATGATAGTACTGTATCCAGCATTGTACAGTTCCAACAATCATAAATGACATGGCTAGCTGAGATGTTCAATTGAAATTGAAGTTACTTATGCTAATTATAACTAGAAATAACACACATTTATAAATATATAACCTGCTTACAAACAAGCACATATTCCCATGTGTATGTTTCAGATTACTGATATTATTATGCATCTCTGTGAAGTGTTGTGAATGGATTCAACATGTATCACATTTTCCATTTCATATAGTGATGTTTCACAATTTGTTTCTAAACTTCACAAGTGTGAAACATATTTTGCATGCCTCCTAACTAAAATAATGTCGAATCATGAGGAGTATTTGATTCCAACATTTATGGCTTATATTAGGAAGCCATCAAAATTGCTTTCTCATTTAGCACATGTGAAAATACTAACATTTAAATATTTCCTCCTGAAGATAAAAATAATTCCAGTGTATATCATTAAGGTCAGAATTAGGTTCAATGAGTTTAAAGAAATGGAATGTTTCTCCTAACTGCAAGGTTTTCTGAAAACATTAATTGCATAGATCACAATACTTACTATTATAGTTGCTAAGGCCTTGTCCTGTAACAGGTGTGTTTCATTTTCTGTTGTTTCTCTTGCCTCTGAATACCGCAGTGTTACAGGGTTGCTTGCTTCTAAAAGTGGCTCACTAAATAAACGTTACTGGGTTTTGGATTGCTTGCTTCTCTGTTTGGCATTAGATTTCACATTCTTCTGTTCTCAAATAACAAATTTTTAAAAATTAGCAAAAAAAAAAAGACAAAGTGTATTTGAGAACGTAAATATTAAGAGTGCAGGAAAAACCTGGCTCTGCATTGCCAGCTTGGGGAAAGCAAAAGCAGAAAAAGTGACGTAAAGAAACACCCTGGAGAAAATAGGGCAGGCTATTGGTATGATAAGACACAACAGCAAACCCTTCATGGCTCGCCTCTCCTCTTATACTGTCAGAATGTAGAGGAACCTCATGAAAGTGTTTATATCAGGTTGAGTCCTGCAAGATGGTGCTGGAGTCCCGTGTCTCAGGCAAAAGTCATTCTATCAAAAACCTGCTTGAGTTCTCTCTTGAGATCCAAGACCACGGCTTTCAAAACTGTTCTGTGCGTGTGTCTTGGGATCTTGTCATTTACAGATCAGCCCAAATGCCCAGACAGTTTTGTCATGCCCTATGCTACTACCTTGGGTTCTCTGTTCATGGTCTCAGACTATTAGAATCAAGGCCTCCTGAGGGCCAGGTCTTATTCAGTGGTTGGAATCTGCTAAATATATGAATTGTTGGGAAAATTCAGCTCCTTGTAGCTGTAGAACTGAGACCCTCCACTCTAAGGGACTGTTGCTGTTCCTTGCGACAAGCTCCTGGCTACACAGCAGTTTCCTTCTGCGAGGTAAGGAAGGGAGCTGCTTAGAGAGTCTGCATTAGGGACTCTGTAGTAAAGATGAAAGTTGTAATTTTTTCAGAGGGAAGGCACAGTAAGACAAATACTGCACAATCTCTCCCATATATGGAATCTAAAGTTAAGCTGGCTAAAATAATACTAGAGGTGGTAGCATAAGGAAGGGTGAGGGGTGTTTGATCAAGGTCAGGGAGGAATGGATCAATTACTATGAAATTAGTAGTTAAAATTATAGGAGAATAACTTCTGGTGTTCTATGACACAGTAGGGTAATTTCAAAGATTTAGAAAAGAAGATTTTTGATTACACTCACCATAAAGAAGTGATAGAAATTTAACGGACTAGGTCTGCTATTATCCTGATTTTATCATGACCTAATAAAATGACCTATATTAAAATATCTAAATGTATTTTATAAATTATACAAATATGATGTGTAATTTGAAAAGCAAAATTAATGTCTCAAATCTCACCAGATTAAATGTTTTTTTCAACTCTAAGTCAAATGTGTAGTAACCTTCATTACTTCTGCACAGTCCTTTGAGTCTCGCTATGTAGGATAAATTAATTATAGGAAAGTAATACTAATATACTCATTTTCCCGTCTACATTAAAAGTCAGAAGTTATACAGCCTTGCGTCATGAGGAGTGGTGTCCAAAACTGGGTAGGTTCCAGAAATAAGATTATGAAAAGTATCTATCTTTCTTTATTAGAATTGTTAATTTTATTTTTAAAGACTAATTTATCAATTGCATCATAGGAGACAGCATTGATGTGTCTGTCAGTCACTGTATCCCCACCAATGCAAAGTATGTATTCAATTGTTTATTAATAAGGAAAAAAAATCACATTATATTCTGTGGGCTATTTTTTTGTCTTTTCCATGTAGATAGCATAAACTATGTGCTATCTACACAATACATGTAATTTTCATTGTTTTGCCTTTGTTCATTTTAATTCTAATTCTTTTATTATTATTGAAACACAATCATACCATCTCTACATAGAATACAAATGCTACTACTTTAACATCTCTGTCCTCACCCAAACCAAACTAATAATAATCCCTTAGTCCTTGTGGTTTATTGAGTATGTCTTTTGGGTTTAGTTCTGTACTAAAAGTACAAATAATTGTGCAAGAGTAATATTGCATGAAGTTCTATTTACTATGATTGTAGAAATAGCAAAAACTACATGAGAACATAAAGTGACTCCTAAGATTTATGTAGGATCTCAGGAGAGGAATTCTTGGAAGCAAGTTAGAGAGGGTTTCAAAGACAAGATGATGCTTAAAGGAAATAAAGAGTGGCAAGAAATACATGATGAAATGCACCAGCCTCTCCAAGTATGTTCCAGAATTAGTAGGCTCTTGAAGGCAGAAGTAGTCAGTTCTTAATACATAGCTCTGACAATAGCTAGGTCTTTTGAAACAAAGAGGAATAATTCAAGGCAAAAATAATACAAACTTTTATATTTCCCCTAAACAAACTTATCTATGCCTTGGCTTTGATGATTTTGCACTAAAATTTTTCAAACTTTTATACCTAAAACCCCTTGAGTATGTCACTGGGGATATAATCACCCATGATTCCTATGCCCTTACTTTTGACCTGCCAATGATAGCTTCACCTCCTATAAGATTATATGACCAACAACCTTAAGTAATCTAAATTTAGATTTATAGTTTTGCCTTTAAAACCTGCTTTAAAATCTGCTTTTACTAGTCTTCCCTCATGTTATGGTTTATATCTAGCTGCTCTTACAAAGCCTCATGCACGCATAGGCGAGGCTTTTGGGAAGTAGCTGGATTGTGTGTGTGTGTGTGTGATACTGATTTGGCTGTGGGATTAAGGGTATTTGATGACTACTCTGGTTTGACATAATGAAAGCCCCATCCTGGGTGTGGATGGCATCACTCAAAAGATTTGTAACCAAAATGAGATAAAAGAGAAAGGGAGGCTTGCTCCTTCACTGCTTGCTGCTTCCTGCCTGCCCTATCATAGACTCTGCCTCTGCCTTGCAGCCTTGCCTTGGAGTCAACCAACTGTGGACTGAAGCTTCTACAAACTGTAAATTGAAAGAAGCCTTTCTTCCTTTAACTTGTGGTTCTCAAGCATTTTGTCACAGCAATAAGAAAGTTACAAACTGACTTTTATTGTAATCGCAAAATTGTTTTTGACTTTTTTTTATCCCTAACAAAAAACAAAACAAAACAAAACAAAACAAAACAAAACAAAACAGCTAGTCATTAAGGTTGATGTGTCCGAATCCTAAGTGTGGGGATACGAGAGGTAGCAGGACCTTTAGCAGATTAGGATAGTGGAAGGTCACCAGAACCACTGCTGGTTGAGGGGATTATGTCCTTAATGGGACTAAATTTTGCTCCTGTGGCAGTGATTTCTTATATAATAGGAACCTGACTCTGTTGCATCTGTTCATACTGTGTCACCATCTGCCATGAAGGCCCTTGCTAAAGCCAGCACCATGCTGCTCACACTTCCAGCCTCCGAAATTCCAGAACTAAAGAATATTTTTCATTTATGTGTTATACAGATTCAAGTATTTTCACGGGAATGAAAAATAGACTCATTGTGGGCTGAGAGTGTGGCTCAGTGTGAAGGTGCTTACTTAGCATACATGAGCCCAGGGTTCAGTGCTCAGTGATCAGCTCCTCATTCACTAGCTCACAGTGCAGCTCTTTCTGTGTTCAGGTAACATCACTCTACTGGAACAGCACTCAGTCACCATCGACAACTAACCTCGTAACTAATGATCTGAGTAACTGTCAATGTCTTTGTCATTCATTCTCTGATTGAAACAGAAATTCCTTATATGTTACCTGGGAGAGCAAGTGTGCGTGTGTGTGTGTGTGTGCGTGTGTAGTGACTCCTATACACATGTATACATATGCACATACTTACTAGTCATGTATGATGTTCCCTGACAATTCCTAGACCCAGTGGGCTTTCAGGTCCTCTTATACTCCGTATCAGACTATCTTATACATATTCATACACTTGTTTACTTTCTCTGGAAGGATACTCTCACTCTTCTTTGCTTCAGTATTATTAGCAGTTTCAATATTATAAGTATTAGATTTGCTACATTCTGCATAATGTTTTTACAAATAGACTAGAAATATCTTTAGGGACCTTCCATGTTTGCCCTATATCCTCATTGTCTAATAATTTGGCAATGCATATTTCAATATAAATATTGGTTCTCAGAACCAAACAATAGCTAAGTTATACTATGAGATGTATTATGTTTTTAGGATGAGGTCTCTGTCTTATTTTTAAAGTTTTTTTAGTATATGTAGAAGATTATGAGTAAGAAAAGAAAAAAATCAAATTTTTTAACCTAATTTTATTTAAGTAGTTCTTTTAAATATTTTGCCTTAATATATTTTCTAAGGGTAAAAGAATGCCTAAGCTCTTGAGATCAATTTCACTCTGTTCCAATATTTAAGTATTAGTACTCTAAAATAGTTATTGCAATCCCTTAAGTACATACTTTTCTCAAAACTGTTATGGATTACATAGTTTGGCAAACTATATTTATTTTTAAAAGACGTAACATTTTAATGCAATGTGAACTTTGAATAGTCAGAACAAATGTTCTGGTCAGAACAAATGCTTAGAAAAGATGGAAAAATTTATCGTGTCCAAAAGAAATTGCTAATATCAGGCACAAAATTTTAGTTTTGACCAATAAATATATGTTTGCTTAATAAATCTATTGAAATGACAATGATAAGTTATTGAGATCTTCAACTATTATAAGATAATAGATAAGATAATAGTCTCTCTTTATGCTGGGCTTTTTCAAAAGAGAGACCAACATCTCCATGATAAGACATGTTTTTGTTTGTTTTGAGCTATTTTAATTTAAATGAGAGCAATTTAGTCAAATGACTAGCTCTGAATTGTCACTGCCATAAACAATGCTGCTTCATTCATTTTCACACTTAATATACTTAGGTAAATGACTATTTGATAGGGCAAATAAATGGGTACTTACTTGGAATTAAATTTTAAAGAAAGGAATCAGCACCCAGAGAATTCTGGCAGATATGGCTAAACTTAAACCCACAGTAATCATCACAGCCAGCTTGTGTCCCTGAAAATCAGGCTTCACAAAGACAGTGGTACTGTACTTGCCACATCATCTTCTGCTCTGTGACAGGTAACTAATTTAGTCATGTACAATATGTCAACCCAATGAGTATCCATCCATTACAGTCTGCAGATGAGTGTGTCACATACAAACCCAACACCAAGGGACTGATTTTGATCAAATTCTAGAAAACCGGAGACTACCTAAACGGTTAACATGGAGTCTGGGCTCCAAAAGGGGTCTCTGTGTGCCAGGACGATTTCATACTTAACGGGTTTCCCATTAGCTGCTCTCAGTCCTGCAGGATACTGCCAGATGTGCTGCTGTCAGTGTCTTCACACCCACCTCTGTGGCTTCAAGCCTGGGACAGGATGGAGAGGACCACAGCAATCTAGCTGTGTGGTGACCTCACAGAGAAAAACCCAGTAGGGTGGCACTGGCCAAGGAGGACCTGGGTCACCGCACCCAGGGAAGAAGGAAATGGAAACGCCAGAGAACAGCTACTCCTGGACCTTCACAGTCACACAGTCACAGCCCAAATTCAAAGACAGAAGGTGGGGAAGAGTAGGGATTATGCCCATGCTGCAGATAATGGTGATAAGCATCAGCATAGTACTGTAATTCTATCATGTGGCCTCTGCAATAATTTACCTGCAATCTGTACTCCCCACCTGCTTTCTCTGTCTTCCTTTGGTCTGCTCATTTCCATTATGCAAACCCATAGGGAAGACCCAGAGGTCCACCAAAACCAGCAAGTCTAGATATACAAGTCCACTGGAGCACCCTTGCCACATACGAGATGAGATCTAAACATTACAGTGAATAGAGTTTTAAAAGCATTGCAGTAGAAGACACTTTGCCATGAGTCTCCCTCCAATTATTGCCCCTCACTTTCCTCATCATTCTTGTCAGTTTTGAAAGCAATTTTGGAAGTCATCTTCCCTGAGACTTTAAGTGCACTGTTGTGAATGTCCTGATTGATTCAGGATCATTTTGACATTGGAAGACAGCCAGATGTCACATAGTTCCAGATCTGGTGAGGAAGGTGGTTGAAGACACATGGCAGTATGTTTTTTTTTTTTTTTTTTTTTTTTTTTTTTTTTTTTTTTTTTTTTTTTTTTTTTTTTTTTGGTACCGGCAGTATTTTTACGAGCTGCCTTTCTGTTCCATGGCACCATTCACTGCATATCCCCCACACACTTTGGAAAGACACTCACAAAAGAGGACTTGTGGATCTGCTTCAAACAAGTGGCAACAACAATGACATAATTATGCTTGAAGTGAAGGGAGATATTCTGAGGGGGTTATAAGCAAACTTTCTGTCACTGTTTTGTTATTGTTATTGCTTTTTAAATTTTAAACACTAGTGTATTTTGATCAGCCCTGGTAGATGATTTCCTTCAATGAGAAGGTGAAAATTGCTGCCACATGTAAAGCGTTTCCCTCTACTTTTGATTCTTGAAATCATCCTTGGACACTGAAAGATAAACAGAAACCCTATGCTAAAATAAGAGCTTTGAAGCTAAATTTTGAAATTTTACAATGAAAACTTGTGTTTAATGGGAGCTTGTCTCTTTCTTTGTGAACTCTTAAAACAAAACATTTTAAACTAGTGAGCTGCTAAACACTCCCTTCCCAACATTTCGGGAGAGCAGGAGGTACAAGAGTCGGAAACTATGAAATTGGTCTGCTTGAGGACCTACCTCCTTTCAGACGGTGCCTTCTCATGGGTCCTCCTGTGATGGAGGAATGAGGTGGTTCTTGGACCTCTTTTGTTTTTCCATTAGCAAAATACTGATTCATTTATTTATTTTCTTAAATATATAAAAACTCATAAATTAGCAAAGAAAATGAATAGACAATGACTAAGAAATTAAAAGCCTCCCTCAAAGAAAGAAGCACAAATTACTGACAGAAGAGCATTTGCCCATCTTCCTTTAAAGAAATGCAAACTGAAACAAGCTGATGAACAGTGATCATTAATCAGATTGGCTGGGATTTAAAAGCTTGATAATGATGAAAAGGATGTGATAAAACAAACAGTCATGATCTAGAGGGATTTCTTTTTACTTTTGTTAATACATGCTTGCAGTATATAATGATTACAATCACTTTAATGGACTAGTATCTGTACATAACAGATTTCAGTTCCCTTCCCCCCATCACTCCACCCCCTTTTATTACATGTAGGACAATTATACTAAGATACGCTTTTCAGTACATTGTCCTCACTATATTACACTACACTATATATAATCAGTCAGGTCCATGTTTCATGACTTAGTCACTCCCCAAGGTCTTATCGTTGAATACCGTCTCCTTTAAGACAAAGTTTAAGTGTATGAGTTTTGGAGTGAATCCAGGGTTCAGACCACATAAGGGTCTTTCAAGTGATTTTTTTAAAATTCTATTTTGGCTCCTAGTACCATAACCAGAGTTAATAGATTGAGGTTAAATAATGGTGCACTGTTGAAGACATTTGCAGGCTTGCTGCTATGCACCCACTGGTTTGTGTGAACAGTACCCAGATTTGGCTTCATATTGCAAGTGTCCAGTTTTCTCTGTTATTGAGCCCATTTGCTTTACATTGTACTGAACCCTGTCTTAATTCCAATGCATATGGAGTTAGCATGTCCGCCTGGTGGTGTTTCAGTGACATGTACACACCCAAAGTCAGGAAAATGACAGCAAACTGTCTTTTATGTATCATAGAACAATTAGCTGAGATATTAATTAGGACTTTACTATTCTTATATTTAACCCATCGTATATTTTCATGGCTAGGAGAATATTTACTTTTTCAGTAAGGAAGTATAAAATCGTTACAAAGCATGTTTTGTCCAATTTATTTCCAGGAAGCCAAAAATCTGGAGAGATGATTATTTATTAAAGGGAAAGAAGGGAGGCCAGATCAATGGGAAGAGAATCAGAATGAGAGGAAGTCCACAAGAGAAGGAGAGAAGGAAGTCAGCAGATAAGAAATCCTCAGGAAATCAGGGCTTCTCCTGGCAGTCCTTGCTATGTGTGATCACGTGGTACAAAATAACGACCTCATTTCTGGTACTGCCAGAGTTCTTTCCTTTTGTGGTTCTTTCCTTTTGCTTCCACCATAAGCAAAAATTCTTGTGGAAAAATTTGGTATAGAAACAGTAATAGAAAGCAGTCAAAGGACCACATTTTGCGTTAATAAAATAACTATTCAAATTTTACACGTCTAATATATATAAGGCAAGATATACTGCTAAAAACCATCCATGTCTTCAAGATATGAATTCACATTCCACATTAATATACATATTTTTTGAATAATGGCTCGTCATTCTTTTACTTCTGAATCATTTATTCATTTATTGCAGTTTGTCAGTAATAGCTGAGTTATCTTTTCTTTCACACACAATTTTTTTTAAAAAAATTATTTATATTTTGAAATATAAGTTATTTATATTTCATATATAAATTTCATCTGTATTTTATAAATTTCATATATAAATATAAGTTATTTATATGTGAAAGTTACTTATATTAACTTCTTTGTATTTTCTCTACTATATTTTTTCAAACTGCTCATTAAGCAAGGATCTTGTTTTAAAGCTTCTACTCTCCTTTGAAATTCCTGTTATTGACTTGTATCAAGAAGCACACACTTAATATTGATTCTATTTTTCCATTTAAGTTTGTTTCTTCATGGTTTTTTTTTCTGTGCCATTTTAATGTACTGTACATGTTTTCTTATGAAAATGATGACCTGAGCTTATAGCAGTATGCTCAGCCTTCAAATAGTAACAATATTTCAACCAGTGCCTTCTAAAATAAGGTGCAGTGGGGAAACATGTTTTGTTTCCCATATCTCTCAGTGTCTCAAGTATACTAGATTGCATCCTTTTATGTTGACAGTACCGGCATTTTCTGAGATTCACCATGTAGTTTTTTCTTTATTAGAAAATAGTTCTGAGTTGCTGTGAGAAGTCTTCCAGTCTAATAGATGAAAAAATCCCCTGAGACTCTGTTGATTATTTACAGAGATTTTCTGCTCTCATTGGGTTAGTTTCCTTTTTTGTTTGTTTGTTTGTTTTTGTGTATGTGTGTGTTTTTTTGTGTATGTTTTTAGTTTGTTTTATGGTGCCAGGAATTGAACTCAGGACCTCACACTTGCCAGTCCTCAGTGTTTTAATATATTAAAAATGTATTTTATATTATAAATGCAGTAGAAATAAATATTTTACATTAATAATATAGTGTTATATTTAATATCAAAATATAACATATATTTAATAATATTTTATATTTTATAATTGGAAGTAACATAAATCTAGGAAAGAGTAAAACATATCTTGCTATCATTTTTCCTTGAAAACAAATAGGTTTCTATTTTTGGAACAACATACATGCCATTTTCTTTTGTCTGACAAGAATGATTAGCAGACCAATGCAAAAATGAAAATCGTGATGATCACTTTCATTTGGCATCATTCTATGTGCAGTGTAGAATCTGACCGCTCCAAGGGAATCTAAAACATTGTCCTTTGGGTAGAGATAAGAATTCCTTCAAATATGGTATGATCTTTGATTTGAGAAGGATATTTCTTTTGAAAACAGCGAAAATAAGATGATAAAATAAAGTGCTTCACTCTCACTGTACTGCCAAAGTAGCCATTTTGAGAAATATCTTGATTTAATAGCAAAAGCAAGGAAGCATGATGGGAAAATGGGAGAGAGATGTTGTGGACATGGGAACAGAACCTGGAGAAGGAAGGAGGCTGGAGGGAAGGGAGAGGAACAAAAAGGATCAAGATGTGAAATGTACATGCACCAAGGCCACATCAGGAATGTGTTCATTATGTATCACAAACATACTGATGGGACATTTAACCATAAATCAAAAGTAAATCAAGTCCCAAAGGAAAAATATCTTCCTTTCTCTTGCTACATAATATAATTGCTATTACAAAAAAAAAGACACTAAGGCACAATCTAAATGCAAATATGAGCCAGTTTCTATGTGTTTGATTCACTCTTGTGATGTAATGATTTCTTTTAATCTCTCCTTCTAATGCCCATGTCTTACAGCTAGACCTGCCAAGCTCTGTTGCTAGCATGACCCTCTCCCCAAACTCTGCAATAAAGCATAGTTTACAAGTATCTGTTCAGGTGCTTAATTTTCTTTCTTCTAGACTTATTCTATCCCATAATAGGTAAGAAGGCATTTGTCTTATTTCTAAGAACAGCTTTGTCTTTGCGTCTTGTGATTTGAATAAGTGATTTCTGTCTTCATAATCTATATGATCCTTTAATCCCCCCCCCCCCAAATACTGAGTATTAGTCACTGGGCTTTCCTTGCGATGCTGGAGTTACTTCCCCTAACCTGGAAAATTCACTGAATGCCCATTGCTTCCGATGATTTATTCTTTTAATTCTACATATTATTTTTAGTGGTACTTCAACTAAACTTAGGGAGGAGATGAGAGGAGTGGGAAATAGAGGAAGGCAATGAGTAAAAGCACAAAGGTGAAAGAACACAAAGCTGCCTAGATGCATTAGCCTCTATTTGCAGATGCAGAAGGCATAAGTGGGCATGGCCACTCTCACCGGAAGCCCTGGTGATCTTCTGGGGGCGTGGCCATCCCAGGTACCAAAGCTCCATGATTTTCACAAGGTGCACCTTTTTCACATGGCCAGAGGCTGTGTGAGGCAGAAGTTCCATAAACCCTTTTATGTCTGTATTGTAGCAGATTGTTTTTAAAAGCAAAAACTAGGTCAGGCATGTGGACTTACCATTTTCAAGAAATAGGTTGCCAAGATTCCTATGAAGTTTTCATTCAGAGCTTTTATTGTGATGCACAGATTTTCCACCAGTTTTATGAAAACCTAGAATTGTTTCTATACATTAAAGAATCACTTCATTATACTACTTTCTTTCTAGGTTTAGAGTCCAAGCATTTTGGCTGTGTTTGGAAATTTATCAGAAAATAGCTCAAAGGTAATGATACAGCTGAAGTAATCAAGAGAACGTTGACCATAGTTGGAATCAGTTCATAAACCAAAATTACTGCTCCAAGGGGTTTCATCTGCAAAGTGTCTGCATGATTTATGTAGTCGTCAACCATAATACGCTTCTTCTACCCATGAGACTGAATATTGCTACCTGAGGCTGATCAACATCCTACTTATTACTGTTTCCTCATGGGGAGAATTTTGTCTTTACACTTCGGATTCATCCACCTGGAGTGACCTGGTGTATTATCTACTCAGATGTCTAACGGAGTTTAGCAAACTTTATATATTCCCTGATCGCACATTCTGGTGCTGAGTCATATAAGATGAAGTGAAATATGCAACATTATTGAATGCAGAAAACAGCTATCAATTGGAGCATCTTCAGTGTTACAGGGACAGTCTGGGAATGGGAAAAGAAAACTATTTTGTTGCAAGGAAGAGCACATTTGGCACAAGTAGAAATGATGATCTTTAGAGACCAGAGGAATTTGCTTCTCTGCATTTCAACATTTTGTCAACTGTTCCATGAATTTTGTCTATGGTTCTTTGTCAAAAATGACGGGAAAAGTAGTGGTGACTTGTGCACTTTATCTTAGCCTGAGCCAGAAAACAATGATTTAAATATATAAATATGATGCAAAAATGTTACCTATCTCTTTGATGCAGGAAATGAGGAGATAGAATTTGGTTCACCCTTCTAATTTAGGGCTCAGAAACTGTTGCCTAAGTTAGAAGATGGAGGAAATGTAGTCACTCATTTTCTGTTCTCAATTATCATACCTTCCCTTGATTTTGGCAACACAGGAAATTCTATTCTTTTCATTTATTTCCAGGACTTCTAGTTCTTTTTCTGGAATGAGAAGGTAACTCACTATAGTTAGCTTCTCAAAGATAAACATCCTTTAAATATCTATTTTAATTAATCATTAACTGCCTGATCACTCACTCATGAATGCTCCTTTCATTTTTAGACAACTTCTACTTGAGCAAGCGACTTTCTTTGATTCCATTTTGGGAAAACATTAAAACAGGAGGTTTAAGGAGAATATAGATGTTTTCAGTTTATCCTTATGCTTTGCCACTGCTTATACATGGCATTTTGCAATTGCAAAGCTATGGTGACGTGTAAGTTCTACCATATGTAAAGTGCCATGTCTCTGAAAGTACTTTCTTAACCTGTAACAGTTTTGATCTAACTGTTTAGAAAACCAAGACTTATGAATCTGGGAGTACAGCTCAGTGAAGAAGGAGTAGTTAAGACATGATTAAATTTTATAGTTTGTGTTCATGATATTCTTCTATTTAAAAAGTAAAATATCTGGAAAATTTGCTATTATCACTGTATTTTATTTTTAACTTAAGCCACACTAAACACTCATGAAATCAGTTGATTCTTCATGCAAAAATTTTCCTACTACTCAATAATTATTCTTTCTCTTTATTTGAGAAGACACAGACTATTTCTACAACCAATAAAATTACCTATTTTAATCTCTTGATTTGTATAGCACTGTTTTGAGTATTTTGAAATAGTGATTTCTTTAAGATAACAAATGACTAGAAATAGATACTTTCTTGTGTCTAAGAATATGAAAGAACAAAAGAGTGTACAGTGCCAATTTTTCACACGATATACTGTATTGATAGTTTTGCACTCAGGGACTTAGCTTTTATAATGCTAGCAGATTTTATATAGTAAATGTGCTTACTCTGCCTTCAGTCATCACTAGAGGTCAAATTTTTAATGTTGCTTTCACTACAGTGTAAAAGAAATATGTGTTTTAAATTTAAGCAGATATAAATTTAATTCCTGGGCCCGGGATATAGCTCAGCAGTACAGCATCTGCGTGTCAAGTGTGAGTTCCCGGGTTGGATTCCCAGTACACACACACACACACACACACATACACACACCACACACACACACACAAAGAGTTTAATAAATTCTGGTTCAGTAACACAACTCATAAATATGTCATAACGTAAGTATCAGGATATGTATCAATAAAGAAATAAAGATAGACTTTCCCTCTTTTCATAGCCTTCATGAAAGTGTTTCTTCCATTGATAATGTTGGTTGCAGAAATAAATGCTGGTGGTATCTGTAGGCAGCACAACAGGTTAACAGGTGCAGAAGTAAATTAGACGATATTTATAAAGTATGATTAAAGATAGAAAGATGTATAGGAATAATATAAATATTCCTATGTTTTAATAATCATAAAAATAAATATGCATTATAATGTGGTACACTAAAGCACCTATTAGAGTAAGCACATTGTTAATTCTTACACATAGTAGCTAATATTATGAATATTACTTCATAATAAAAGTAAAAGATAAGCTTTTCAGAAAAAAAAATTTGAAATTTTACTACCATAGGCCCAACACTGTTTCCACTAACACTGAATTTAAATATGCAGGAAACATTTAACCTTAATCAGATTTTTTTCCAGTGCCTGTTCAGCTTTCTGTTTCTGCTCTCTTTTGTTACCTATTCCTCAGGAGGTGAATTATAGACCACATCATCTTTATATACTAACTTAGTCCTCCATATATTTACTGTACCACTCTCATAGTGATAAGTAACAGATTTAGTAAGTAATTCAGTAAGTAATATGGTAAGTAATTTTCCTCTCACTCTATGATACGGAAGAAGAGCTCATCTATCTAGTTTGCTAACGTTATTAAGCAAAGAAGTCCAGTCCATGTTACTCTCCTTCACTTTCTAAGCATCAAAACCACACAAGAAATTATTTTATTCATTAATGGACACAAAAATAATGTGGCTTAATCAGCTGAAGGGATTAGTTAAATGTGGAAGGATTGCAATACTACACAGACATACAATTCCTTTATCAGCCTATTTTCAGATAAAATGTTTCAGTTCTGTTCCTTGGAAATTCACAGCCTTTTGTTTACATGCTCACTAGGGATGTTTGCTTTACCCATCAATGAAATTCCAATTGGGAGCTTAAATAAATCCTGAAAAAGCATTTTTTCCTGCCTTTCATTGCTTTGATAGCAATATTTTTTCCCTAGATGTTCTTTCCCAGTGATAGAGAGGCTTACTGTTTTCTACTGACAACACAACCTAAGACAGTGTGCAGAAGTGAAACAAATGACATACAGGACCCATCTGTTTCCGTAGCAGCCTGCTACCGGGGAGTCCCTCTGCCTGCTGTGGCCTTGACTGGCATCCTGCTCTGCAGAGTGAAGTTGAATTGTCTTGGTGGTGGCCACAGAAGTAGCCTTGGTGGTTAAATCTCAGTCTTTCTGTCAGAAAACTGCCTTCGATGTTTCCTCTCACAACTGCTCCTGTGTCATTACAAGGCTTTTTTATTTGCCATAAATATTACTCTGATACAGGCAAACAAAAAGCATTCACATGGACTGTTTTGCTATTTAAGTCTCTCCTCCTGTATTTATGATTGAAATTGATATGCTCATTAACAAAGAAGCAGAAAATAATAAAGTTTGTTTCTTAAAATGCTAATGATTATATATGCCTCAAAATCTAAATCTTTGAGTATTTTTATATACATGAAATTGCATTCCTGTTTCACTGATATTTTCCAAGCAAATATTTTATTTCAAATCTTTTCTTAGCTGTGCATTGCTGCAGTTTGGTGAAGTCTAAATAAGCTTCCACAGAAATTCTTAAACATACATATGGGTTTACATAAATCAAGGGCAAAGAAGTCTGCTGTAAAGATTATAAATGTGTTCAGTTGTACAACAACAGGTTATCTGGGTGAAGACACAAAGATGAAATAGCGAACTGATATACACAAAATATTATCAAAGTACATAGTAAACGTTTAAGTTAAAAAAACAGTACAAAGCACATTGGCATTGAACCTCCTGAAAATACTCCCCTTCTCTTTGAGCGCTTATCCTATTGTTTTCCCCCATTTATTTTCTGCCTTATGAAACACTTTGTTAGGCACTTAAAAATGATACATCTCCTCTCTTCTGTTCATTGCTATTGATCTCTTTGTGGATACTTTGTCTGACTCAAATGACAGACACTGTGCAGTATTTAAGCCTGTGGATCTGGTCTATTTCATTTAACGTTATATTTACCAGGTAAATCTATTTTCCTGCAAAGGTCTCAAATTTGTCCTTATTTATAGCTGAGAACCATAGATACCACACTCTCTATCCACTAGGCTGTTGATGAGTATACAAACTGCTTCCGGGATTCAGCTGTTGTGAATTGTGCTGTTCTAAACATTAACATGCATGCAAATCTTGCCAATTTCTGACACAGTTCTGAAAGTCCCCTTGCAAGAGTTTCTTTACAAGGTGTGATCAAAGTGCAGTGAACAGTGCTGCAGCACGCCACTTGAGGAGCAGGCAAGCGTGTAAGACTACAGTGTTTCCCAGTTTCTTTACTTTTACCTTATTCACTGGACCTGGCGCCATGTGATCTCTAGCTCCTTCCCAAAGTAACACACACACACACACACAGAATTTTAATTAGTAATAAGTTACGATTAGCAAACTAGGTATGTCATCCTACTTAGGACATTGTTCTGATGGTAAATCAACTGCCAATTTTATTGTGATTTCCTAACATGTGATAAGCTGATTCTTTTTTTTTTTCTTTTGGTACCAGGAATTGAACTTAGGACCTCACGCTTACCAGGCAGGCACTGTGAAACTGAGCTATATCCCCAGCTCTGAAAAGCTGTTTTTTCTATCTTTTTGCTTGCAATTTTTTTCTTTTTGGTAGTTCAGTAATTTTACTATAATATCTGAATATGACACTCTTTGCATTTATTCCATGTAGAATTATTTAATTTCATATATATAAAACATTGCTCATCATCTTAGTATATTTTATGTCACTGTTGCCTATATGTTCTAGTCCTTTGTTTCTTCTCTTCTCTCAGCTAATCTTATTAAAAATTTCCTGGTATGTTTCATGATGTCCTATGTTTCTTGAAGGCATTTTTCATTCCTTTGAGCAATTGTTTTCTGTTATTTAGTTTCCAGGGTCTTTCTTTAAATTTGTTGGCTTTTGTTTCTCGCATTTCAAATTTAGTGAAGTTTTTCTAATAAATTTTCATTTCACATATTATATTTGGAAATTCTAGAATTTCCATTTGTTTTTTATTGTTGAAAATATCAACCAAAATTAACATATATCCACTTTTGAATTTTTTTCTTTAGTGCTATCAAGCATTATGCTATAAAATATTTACATATGTTCTTGAGGCTGAACGAGGAGAGTCACTGTGAGCTCGAGGCCAGCTTGGGCTACATAGCAAATGCAAGCCCAATCTAAACTACAAAGTGAGACCATGTCTAAAAACAAACAAAAACAAAAACAAAGACAAAGACAAAAACAAAAGTATTTGAATTTGATCCATTAAGTGTGGTATTTGTGAAAAGTTGTTATTTAATAAATAATGACTTTTCTTTCATCTAGTTTTTATAAATGAAGTCACCAGAAGATAGAAAGTGTCATTGTTATCCATGAGTAACTGAGATCACATTGGAAATTAGTAGTGACATGACTTGTGCTGAGCCCCCTGTATACCAGGTGAATGAAAATATGGTTCCTTAACTGATAAAACACATGAATGGGGCTGAGAATTTAAGCCAGTCCAGGCTCTGAGGAAGCTGGAGACTGAGTTCAGTCATGTGGCCAGTGATTTATTCATGGATGCCTACATCATGAAATCCCAACTGAGATTCTTTACACTGGCACCCAGTACAGCTTCCTTATTAGCAAACACGTAGCTATGCCAAGAAAATAGAAGCCCTGGTTCCAGAGAGAGGACACAGAAGTTCTAAGTCTGTGACTCTCTCACTTCTTGACCAGTATTACTGTTTATTTGGCTGCTTGGGGATTGTGTCATTTAAATAAAATTGTAGTAAGTGGGTGGTTAATATTGACTATCAATCTGATTGATTTAGGAGATGCCTTGGGAATTTCTGAAGCACAATTCTGTGTGTGTCTGGCTGGACCTTGAAGCTATGGCCTTGCCCATACTTGCCCCTTTCATCACAGGAACACTTTCCCTGTCCTCTGCTTTTTTGCTACCCTGGAGCCAGCAGCTTGCTCTATCATGTCCTTCTGCCATGATGTTCTTGCTTTAGAGCCAGATAATCACAGACTAACACCTCTGAAACCATGAGTGAAGTTAAACTTCTCTTTTAAACTGCAAGTGTCAGGTATTTCATCATGACCATAGGGAAATCTGACTAATATCATAAGAACAGTGCTTCCCTGTTCTGTTAGTCATGAATTATCAAACCTCATCAGGATAAGGAAATCTCAAATCTGTAGCTGAGGTCCTTAGAAAGGAATGCTACTGAGGATTGAAACATTAGCTAGTGGTTTCTGTGCTAACTCTGGGTGATTCATGTCAGAAAGAACTTCTTTATACTATTTGGAGATGGTGTCAAGTCTCATCTTATGCTTCTCAGTGGGCTCCTGTTAAGTGCTTCATTGTGCTTAGATCATCAATAAGGACATTTAACAGGAAAACAAAGAATACAAAAGTACGAGTTGACCACTCTATATAAAACAGATGCTAAGAAATGGAAAAAGATAAAGCATTGTACAGGCTACTGATGATACTGAGGCAACAACTAAGTCTTGTGGAACTTGGGCAATTTATGAAAGAATGGGCAGATAGGAAGATATTATAAAAGTAACTGCAGGGTGAGTATCTGAGAAACTCTTTATAATTGTTGTTACATTTTGGGTAATGTAATTTTCCCTCCAATATATCTCTCTCAAGGGACTTGAATATAATTATTTTCTTCATTCTTTTGAGAAATCAGGTAAAGAAAGCCCTAATGATCCAAATCTTATTTCAGCTACAGATTTAGTATCAGCAAATTAACCAATAAGTTTTGTGATTTTGAAATCCATACACTTCATTGTTTCAGTCTTCATATATGCAGCATTTTAAGCAGCCTCATATAGAACAAAGTTGAAAATTATTTCTCAATTAGGTAAATATTCTTGGATGCATGACATGAAGTTTATGTTACATGAATTATTTTCTACTTAAATTTAGTTTCTTTCCAGTGGAGATATAATAAAGATAGACTTGTTGCTTGCTAAATTTCATTAAGACTGCTAACACATTTAAAAATAATTTGCATTTTAAAGGTTGATACAAAAGAAAATTTTCATTTTTTGTTAGTACATATTGTACATAGAGATTATTTTCTCTTGAAAGTGGGGAGTAGCTACATGTACATAACACAGCTAGTGTTTTTTTTAATCTCTTGTATTCAATGGATAATTATCATGGTTTTGTAGTCTAAGATATAAAGTCAACATATAAAATGCAAACTTTAAAAGCAGCACTTTGAGTTATTTCATAATTAACATTTTAAAAGCAGATCCTAAAGCATGCAGTGGTAGCAGCAAAATGGAGAATGCACTGTGATTCAGGAAAAATATATTTTCATCTTTGCTCATTTCTTTTGTGATCTTTAGAAAATTACTTTGTTTTGAGCCATGGTTAATTTATTTTAAAGATGACAATGTGAACTAGACCTCACCCAGCTATCTCCAAGCAGCTAGCAGGGGCCTGAATCCAGTCCTGGGTACTGAACGTATGCTACTAGAATCTCAGCACACAGGAAAGCCTTGGAACATCGCTCTCAGGTGGTAAGACCATACCCTGCATCTGAAATCACCAGAGGACATGCAGGAGGTTCCCTCAGGCCTAACTGGACCATGCCCAGCGAGCTCTAAGCAGCTAGCAGTTGCCTGAAGTCTGCCCTGCAAGACAAAAGTGGGCCAAGTGATTCTTAGTGCATGGGGGAAGCTTTGAAACATGACTTGAAACCCAGAAATATAGGAAAATTACAAAATGAAAGAGAAAATGCAATCTCAATCTTCCAGCCCTGCCCAAGCAAGCCAAGGAGACATGGACACAGAAGAAAATATAAGCCATATACATGAAATTCCTGAAATGGTAACAACTGCAGTAAAGAAACAACTCCAGGAATCTATAAAAGAACTCATATCAGAAATAATCTCCCAGGTAAAAGAAGAAATGATAAATGTAATGAAAGAAATGCTGAACACATCTAAAGAAAACATACTTAAAAAATTAGAGGAACAACGCAAAAAGATGGAAACACTGAGTGAACAATATAAGAAACCAGCAGAATGCATGAAGCAGATTCAAACAGATATATAGGAAATCAAAAATTCCATCGAAAGTTGGCGAAACCATCTCAGTTATAGTGAAGATTGAATTTCAGACCTCGAAGACAAAATTGCAACTAGTTACCAGGAAAGGAAAGATCTTTTGAAAATAACAAGAAACTAGGAAATAACAATTCAACAGTTGCAAGATGATGCAAAAAAAAAAATAATGTAAGATTGATAGGGATAAACAAAAATGAAAGTGACAGCACAAATTATATGAAGGGGCTATTAATAGAATTAATAGCTGAATATTTCCCACACATGAGAATGGAAACTGACATACAGATCAGTGTAGCATATAGAACTCCAAATAACCATAACCAAAATAAAACTACACCCAGACATATAATAATCAATAACCCAGAAATCAAACATAAGAACAGAATACTAAAAGCTGCTGGAGAGAAGAGACAGATCACCCATAAAGGAAATTCTATCAGAATCACAGAAGATTTCTCAACACAAAACAATGAAGTCAAGAAGAGCATACACTGAAGTATTTCAGATCATAGAGGAAAACAACTTCCAACCAAGACTGATGTAACTTGCAAAACCATCCTTCAAAATGGATGGAGAAGTAAGATACTTCTACAACAAACAACAGCTGAAGAACTTCATTACCACCAAACCAACCTTGCAAAGAATACTGAAAGACATTCTAGACAGACATAGGAAAAAGCCAGTAAACAAGGCAAACAATTAAACACAGTGAAAATGTGAAGAATCAACAGCATAAAAACAACATGTCAAAAGTAAACCAATATATATCAGTTATAGCCATTAATGTAAATGGTCTCAGTTCACCAACTAAAAGAATCAGAGAGATAGAATGGATCAAGAAACAACATCCAACCATATGCTGTATACAGGAAACCCATCTAACCCAAAAGGAAATTCATAGACTGAAAGTCAAAGGATGGAATAACAAACATCACTACATACTAGTTAGGGGAAAACTTCAAGAGAAAGTGATAACAATCTTAAATACCTATGCACCAAATTTGGGAGCAGCCAGCTGTACAAAAAAATATTAACAGAAAAGAAAAATAAAATAAGCATTAACAGTTATAACAGAAAACATTAACACACCTTTGACACAAAGGGACAGATCAACTAGACAGAAAATCAGCAAAGAAATAATAGAGCTGAATCACATCTGTGAACAAATGGTCTTGGTGGATGTATACAGAGTGTTCCACCCAGCAACATCAGTATATACATTCTTCCCAGCAGCACATGGAACATTCTTTAACATAGACCATATACTAGCCCACAGAACATGCTTAAATAAATTCAAAAGAATTGAAATTATCCCATGCATGCTATCAGATCATAGCATCATGAAACTAGAAATTGACAAAAGAATGCAAAAAACCCCATAAACACATGGAAATTGAATACTACACTCTTAAGCAATGAGTGGGTAACACAGGAAAATAAGGAAGAAATTAAACAATATTTACCAGTGAACAAAAATACAAACGCATCTTACTAGAATCTGCGGGATGCAATGGAAGCAATCCTGAGAGGAAACTTTATTGCAGTGAATTCCCACATAGGGAAAACAGAATGCACACAAATAAATAAACTGAAGCTACACCAGAAATATCTAGAAAAAGAAGAGCAAGTCAAGCCCAAAGCCAAAAGAAAGGAGGAAATTAAAAAGGCCAAATCAGAAATCAATGCAATAGAGACTAACAAAGCAATACAAATAATCAATGAACCAAAGAATTGGTTCTTTGAAAGAATAAGAAAAATTGACAAGTTTCTAGACAACCTTATTAACAAAAGGAAAGAAAAAACTCAAATTTGTGAAATATGGAATTAAAATGGTGAACTCACTACAGACCCTGTGGAAATACAGAAGATCATTAATAGCTATTTCAAAAATCTCTAATAGGATTGATAACACACAAAAAATGGACAGATTCCTAGAAACACATGAATTACTAAAGCTGGGTCAGCAAGATGTAATACTGCTGAATAACCCAGTTTCAATTAATAAAATTGAAAATGTAATTAAATCCTTACCAACAAAAAAAAGTCCAGGTCCAGACAGAGTCACTGTGGAATTCTACAATAAATTTACAGAAGATTTAATGCCGACACTCCACAATGAAATTGAAAGGGAAACAATTTTCCCTTACTCTTTCCTGGAAGGAAATATTACCCTAATATCAAAACCTGAGAAAGACACAAACAAAAAAGAGAACTACAGGCCAGTCTTCCTTATGAATATAGATGCAAAAATTCTCAATAAAATTTTGGCAAACAGAATGCAGCAAATCTTCAAGAATATTATACACCATAACAAAATGGAATTCATCCCAGGAATGAAGAGATGGTTCAACATACACAAAACATAAATGTAATCCACCATATCAATAGTGACAATATTAAGAACCACATGATCATTTCTATAGATAGAGAAAAAGCTTTTGATAAGGTCCAACACTTATTCATGATACAAAACTTACAGAAAATTGGAATGCATGGTATTTACTTCAATAGGATAAAATCCATCTATGATAAATCAACAGAGAGCATCATATTAAATGGCCAAAAACTGAAAGGTTTACCCTAAAATCAGGCACAAGACAAGGATGTCCATTATCACCATTCCTATTTAATATAGTGCTGGAAATACTAGCCAGAGTAATTAGAGAAGAGAGTGAAAAAAAGGAGTAAGGATAGTAAAACAAGAAATTAAATTATTATTATTTGCAGATGACATGATACTCTACATAGAAGACCCACAAAACTGCATTGAAAGACTCCTAGGTAAAATAAATAAATTCAGTACTGTAAGTGGATACAAAGTCAACACTCAAAAATCAATAGCATTCCTATACAAAAAAAAAAAAAAACACTGTGAGGGAAATAAAAGAAGCCACATACTTCACAGTAGCATCCAAGAAAATGAAATACTTATGACTCAATCTAACAAAAGAAGTAAAAGATCTACTCAGCGAAAATTATAATACCCTGGAAAAAAAATTTTATAGGACCTCAGAAAATGGAGGGTTATCCCTTGTTCATGGGTAGAAGAACAAACATTGTGAAAATGGTCATTCTAGCAAAATTGTTATACAGGTTTAATGCAATCCCAATAAAAATGTCACTAGCATACTTCACAGATCTAGTGAAATCACTCCTAAAATTCGTCTGGAACAAGAAGAGATCTAGAATAGCAAAGACATTCTAAGCAACAAAAACAAGGCAAAAGACATCACAATCCATGACCTAAAGTTATACTACAAAGTTGCTATAAATAAATCAGCATGGTACTGGTACAGAAACAGACCTAAAGAACAATGGAATAGATTAGAAGATACAACTAGAACTACAAACACACTCAACCACCTTATCTTTGATAAAGGGGCCAAATATGTTCACTGGAAGAAAGATAGTCTCTTCAATAAATGGTAGAGGAAAAATTGTTTCTCCGTATGCTGAAAAATAAAACTAGACCCATGCCTACAACCATGTACTAAACTAAAATCTAAATGGATCAATGATCTAAATATTAAAACAGAAACACTAATCCTGTTGGAAGACAAAGTAGGTAGAAATATTGAAGACATGGGGTAGCTAGAGAATTCATGAATAAGAATCAAACTGTAGCATAATCAAAAGAAAATCCACAAATCGGGAAAAAATCTTAGTGAACTGTCCCTCAGACAAAGGACTTCTGTCTAGAACATATAAAGAATTTAAAAAAAAATCAGATCCAAATAATTCAAAGACCCATTCCAAAATGGGCATCTGAGATGAATACACAGTTGTCAGATGAAGAAATACAAATGGCAAATAAATACATGAAAAAATGTTCATCTTCATTAGTCATGAGAGAAATGCAAATTAAAACCACACTGAGATTCCATCTCACTCCAGAAAGAATGGCCATGATAAAGAAAACTACCAACAACAAGTGTTGGAGAGGCTGTGGGGAAAAAGGAACTCTTCTGCACTTTTGGTGGGAGTATAGACTGGTGCAACCACTGTGGAGGTCAGTCTGTAGATTCCTCAAAAAGGTGGGATTGGTGGTTCCATTTGACCCAGCTATTCCACTTCTGGGCATATTCCCAGAAGAACTGAAAACTTCACACATGTACCACAGTGGTACATGTGCACCCATGTTTGTAGCAGCACAATTTGTAATAACCAGATCAAGGAAACAACCTAAATGCCCATCAACTGAAGAATGGGTACAAAGGATGTGGTATTTTTATCCAGTGAAGTACTACTCAGCTATAAAGAATCATCACATTGAGATATTTGTAAATAAATGGATGCAACTCAAGACCATACTCGTAAGTGAAATAAATCAAACTCACATGTAAATACTGTATAGTCTCCCTAATGTAAGAAACTGTAAGAGTAAATAAGATACAAAATAGTCAATAAATACAGTGAAAGGATAGGAGTCTACCTAAAGAGGAGCTAATAATATGTCAGGGAAAATGAGGAAAAAGAAAAAGTATAGGAAAATAAAAAATAGCTAAAATTTTATAAACACACTTAGGGTAGCTAAAATGCTTGTGCTACAAATTCTATAAGTTCTTAGAACAAAAGAGTTAACATTTATAGGAATGGAACAATTGTGCATATTATTGTATGGTAATCTGAGGAACTCTTGAAGATCATTATGTAAAATAACAACCCTAGTTATGCTCATACAACCATGTTTTGAAGGACTATATTGTGAGTGTTCTGGGTTCTTTGCTATTATTTTTTATATGTTTTTTCATTTCATGTCTTTCTAGGAAGACATGTTTTGTTTTGTCTTGTTTAGTTTTGTTTTCTCTTTAATACAGAAAGAATGGGTATACATGTAGAGAGTCATGCTGGTGTAGAACTTCTCTTAAACAGTTTATGAGAATTGATTATATAATGCATAATAAAATGAAAAGCTACTTTGAAGAAAAAGAGGCAGAAAGGTAGCCAGTGCTGATTCTGTAGCACCATGCTGTGAAATCCAGCTATTCTCTTATTCTTTGTGCAGAGTGATTTTAGTCTGTTTTGTTTTGTTTTGTAATTTCAACATACATGAAGGTATGGACAGCTATTTTGAAGAGAACGAAAGACATTATGGCAGCCATTGTTGACTTCCTTATTGTCTGGTCTTGAAGACCTAAAATGCCTTCATCACTCTGTTCTGATCAGTTTTATACTATTTTCTTTTGTATGAATTCACTGTATGTGAAGATATAGACATATTTGGAAGAAAACAAGAGATGGTATGATAGTGAAGATCTCCTGTTTTCTTGCTTTGAAATCTCTGTCTTTTACATTGTTTTCCTATGATCCATTTTGTTCTGTTTAGTTTTACCCTTTTTAAAATAAAATTAAAAAAATAAAGATGACAATGTGAAAAATTGATGAAGAAGACTATACTGTATTTTTGCTGTCTATCATTTATCTACCTGTTGTCCATCTATTGAGTGCCATGACATTGAAGAAGCATGACTTTTACTTACAGAACATGATCAGACAATTTTTTTAGCCTCAAACTCTTCTTTAAAAACATTAAACCAAAGGAAAGTGCTGTCTCTTGCCAGAGGACTCTGACACTCCATATAAGATTAGTTTATGGGAGAACAGGTACTACCATGGCTCACACTGGGAACAGGGACAGCTTTTTAATAGGGCAATCAGTGTGCTACACTAAGATTTCAGGATCTCAGCCAGGGACAACCTTGCCACACAAGTGCTTCCCATGGAGTGCACACACTCTGACCCCAGCCAGCTGCCAGTCCCTACTACCTCCACACCCTCCTCTCCCAACTGAAGCTTTGGCTGCTTGCACAAGTTCTCTGTCAGTGCTCTCTGAAGCTGATTCCTATCTCTACACCCCATGGTAAGCACCATGTAATGAGGAACCCTCTTCAACTCTGCAGCACCCATCAGCTCTCATCTGGATACCCATGCCACTCCCAAATCACCTAGGCACAGATGCTTACCACACATGCCCTTACCTAGGGTCCTGGGCAGAAGTTTTCTCAACTAATAGGAAGTAATGAGGAAAGAAAGAAGAAAGAAAGAAAGAAAGAAAGAAAGAAAGAAAGAAAGAAAGAAAGAAAGAAAGAAAGAAAGAAAGAAAGAAAGAAAAGAAAGAAGAAAGAAAGAAAGAAGAAAGAAAGAAGAAAGAATACATATATAATGACACAAAAATCTAATAAATATGTTTTAATTTACATAGGAAGAAAAATGTAGGGTATTCTCACAAATATTTTATTTTTATAGACTAAGCTTTAAAACTATAAGCATTTCCTTCCCATTTAACCATTTTCTTTAATGTTTCCTTGTGGTGTAAAGTGGACGTGTGTGGTGTTTTCCTCCATTGCTTCTAACATAGACAAAGTCCTGTTCCACATTCCTGCTCCCCTAAACGCAACAGTCCTCACTTTTGCCTTCCTCCAATATTTTATCTTTATCTTTAAGAATAAAGGATTTGTTTTAATCCGCTTGCAATTTTTCTGAGCCTATTGCTGTTGTAATATGATAGAGAAAATACCCAAGTTGATGATTTTCTGCCAATATTGACAACAGTTTTACCATTGTATCTTCAGTTTATTTATCTGCGTCATTTTCTTTGTCTTCACTTATAACAAATTGATTTCTATGTAATTTAGACTATATGACAGTATGCAGATGGTAGCCTTAATTTTTAATAGACTATTTTTTCCCATTGTATTTTTAATATTGGACAATTTCATATGCTCTTTCTCCAATTTTAGCTATCATTTCCTGTTTTTTTATAATCAGTTATAAGTGCATTTCATAGTATTTTTTATTTCATAGTTTCATTTTTTGGTTCTAAACTTTCTGGGGTTTTTTGGTTTGTTGTTTACTTTTCATCTTTATATTTTCTCCATTTATTCAATTCTCACAAATCTAGTTTCTGTGAAGTCACTATAATCTATGTAAATCAGATTGAGTCTATATTTTCCTCTTTCATTTTTTTCCTCTCGACTATGACTTCTCTTTGTTTCTTTGCATATCTGGAAATATTCACATTTTTTGACTTCTCTTTTCTTCCTCAGTGTGGCTTTGGCACTCAAAAAACACTTCTAACTCAACACTAAAATATTTTTAGCTGCCACAAGTATTTTCATTTTTGAAGTCCTCTATTGTGACATTTTATTGAGAATCTTTTGTTGTGACATTTTACAGAGAATCTTTTACTTTTTAATATGCATAAGTGGTTTAGAAATAATTGAATGGTCTATGGAAAGCTTGTGTGTGTACTTTTTGGGCTTCTGTTGAAGCCTCTGTCTTCTGGAATTTCTCTTCTTGAAGCCCTGAAGAAATCATTTAAAGGTTAGACAGCTGTAAGTTTCTCCCATTTGTGGTCCTTTTCTTGTGTCTTCACATATATTTTATGCATTATTAAAAGTATACAACATATAATTAACATATTGTATTCCAGCCTCCAGGTTGTTGCCATTAATAATAACTAATGACAGCTTATTTACATTTGTTTAGTTATCTGTTTTAGCCTCTTTCAATTATACTATAGGTAAGCATTATACCATAGGTATTATACTGTAGGTAAGCACTGAACCAATAAAGACAATAGCTGAAAGAGAAATTTTTTATATATTTTATGGTATGAAAAAGAACAGTCAAAGAAAAACTGATGCTTATTTAAATCTCAATATTAAGACAGGACAAACAGGGAAGGGGATAGTTTGGCAGCAGACCACCTGCCTGGCAAGTGCAAAGCTCTGATTTCAATTCCTGATGGAACAAAAAAAAAAAAAAAAAGAGAGACAAACACAAGCATAACAAAATCATTAAAAAAACAATATTAATGAAAGAGAAATGTTAGCTGCTATGAGTTTCTGCAGCGTATGAAAATGTTTAAAATATATTTTAAAATTTACATTAAACTATAATCTTCATATTCTGCTATTTCAAATTGCTGTTTTCTTTTTTTAAGAGAGAGGTTTGACTTGTTAAAAATGGGAAAATCAAATTAGTAATGAACTTTTAATATTCTTTAACATCTTGAAAATTTCTATTCTCAGAGAATGTATTTTGGTTACAGAAAAGTGAGAAATATAGCTATGCTTATTTGTTTTATGCTTAAAGCTTCCTCTATTTAGTACTCCTAAATTATATACATAATTAAATAAAGTCTACATAAGATGAAAAATGGATTTAAATTGCTACATTGAGCTCAGCAAGTGGTATTCATTCTCTCTAAATTTAAATAAAGCTTCCATCTGTTCTTTTATTCAGATATCTCTGTTGAAATCTTCACACAAAATACAGATAAACAATGGTCATGAAAATGATGAAAGTTCCATTGTAAGTTCACCTTCTCCTTTAAATGTGATTTTGAAGCTGAAACTCATTACTAGGGAGCTTTTATCATAATAACATGATAAGATTCTGTTTACTTTCAGTGAAAGCATGCTAATCAGCATTGGTGTTTGCTAGAAATTGTTTTCAAAATGTCATTAGGTTTTAAAGTAGAATTACAAGGCCAAGGATATAGCTCAGTGGCACAGCACCTGCCTGGCAAGTGGAAGGTCTTGAGTTCAATTCCTGGAATAAATAAATAAATAAATAAATAAAGTAGAAACACAGGAGGAATTCAATATATTTGGAATTTTGGGGTGATGTTTTCTTAAAAAGTTTTGTACATGTTCTAGATTTCAGGCATGATAATTGTTTTCCATTATTTTTCACTTGAAATACATGCTCAAAATAAACCTATAAACTGGGTTGGGAGCTCATGTCTGTAATCCCATTACACTAGAGGCTGAGGCAGGACGATCACTGTGGCCAGCCTAGGCTACAAAGTGAGACCAAGGCCAGAGACTGTGTAGAGAGACCCTGCCTCAAAATGACAAAAAAAAATATTAAAATGCAGAATTTTTTTATTCGTGTATTGTGGAAAACATATCCAGACAGGAATATTGTCTAAGAAATGATGCTATCTGTAAGAATTAGGCATATTTGAGAGGATTATGTTGGAATAATCTGTATTTGCCATTTTTAAGTCTCTTCTTGTTTTAAGGGTTACTTAACATACTAAGCATACCTATTAATCTTATAAAACAAATCAAAGTTTGTGAATTTACATCAATTTTATAGGCAATGAATATAACATGAATTTACTAAGAACATATCTCTGTCTGAAGACTTGAGAACTTTAAAATTATAGAATTTTAATTCAAATTCAAACATGATGAAACACAAAGGCAAATGTCCTCTGTGACTTCATATGTGATCACTTATTAAATGCTATATTCTATCCTTTGACAGATTAAGTTTAAATGGCACACCAAGGATATTAAAAGAAATTAGGCTTCTAATATTCTTCTGTAAATTGCTTTACATGTGACTGCTCTTCTTGTGTTGAAAAAGGAAAAAGGTAAACAGAAAGAAGTAGAGCGTAGATTTCTGAAAACTGCCTGAGATCTTCTCTGATTATGAAGTAGATACATGACAGGTTTTCTTGTGAACATCAAGGAATTCTTACAGCTCTAGTAGCACCCCACACCCACTTTACACCATCTGGCAGAGAGCTGAAGATCAACAAGATGCTTCCTTGTGAGAAGATGACATACATCCATACAGTTTGTGCCCCGCCCCTGAACTCAGTGACATGCCCTGGAAATTGAGGTCTGTAAGAATAAAGCTTTTTCTGAACCTAATTCAATAGAGTTCTATGGTGGTACTCCTTTTTATCTGTTGATATTATTGTACAGGGAGAAATGTGTCAAAAATGATTACAGAATGGAGTAAAATCCACACAAAGTCAACTGGTATTATAAGCAGAACTATTTTTACTAGTAATACCAGAACGCATTTACTACAGAACAGGTTTTGTGTTTATTTATAAATGCAATATAAAAAGTTGAGTTAGCTATCAAAACACTATTGAGCATTCTTAAATATCATCTCACTCTCATTCATTGCATCTTCTATTTATAATTGAATAAGATACATTATTTCTGAACCTTGCCTTGGTTATCAGCTTTAGTTCCTAAAAGATAACCAATCAAATCATATGCCATTTCTACTGTCAAATTATACATCAAATCATAACGGTTCTTTAAGGAGTGCATTATGATTATTCTGTATTTGTTCACATACTTGCAGACACAATTATAAGATGTTATCATGGACAAAACAGAGGTGTTAAACCAGTTTTTGGCTTTAATATACATAGCTTGACCAATCCTGTGCTGATGTGGAAAGACAAATTATGTCACAGTTGTCACTTTTATTACACCTGCTGGACTGGATGGAAAATCCAACCTTGTTTCTGCTACATTCCATTGTTTTTGAGGCTCAGATTTGCTATGCTGGTGTGAGAGCATGTGTAAGGGGTCCCATGTACCTGACACCCAGCATGCTGGGCAGTGTGTTTTATAGCTCCGTCTTCTGCATTTGACTTGCTCATTTGGGCTATCTTTGCTTTTTTCATAAAATGTGGCACTTGTTTAAAATAGAACTAGTGCTATTGATTTTTTTTCTGCCTACAGAAGTTGAAGGTCCAGAAACTTCTTTCACTTTGTACACTCTGAACATCTCAGTCCAAGTTAATAATAGTTTTGATCATATAAATTCTCAAGAACATGGTAGATCTCCTGTGAATCTCATTAAGATGTATGTCTTTATTTTTAAGTATTAGTTTCAGTAGCTCAAAAATCTGCATTGTTTTTATTTTGATGCAGTAATATTACCAAAACCTGATTCTCTCAAAATTGTGTTATTTTACATATCTCTAGGTACATCCAGCCCATGTCTTATGGGAGGTAAAATCTAGGCTTTAGCTGAGCTGCTCTCTCTTCTAGAACCTCTAGGAAAGAAGCACCTTCTTTACATTGCTGATTTCAGCCCCTACACTTCTTGGAGGCCTCTTTGCTCCATCCCCAAAGTCAGCAAACGCAGACGGAGTCCTACGTACACCACATCACCCTGGTGTCCTTCTATTCAGTCTTCCATTTTCAAAGACCTTTATGATAAATACCCAGTGAAGAATTTCAAAATACTCTGTTTCTTCTAAAATCATTGGTTTGGTAACTGTCATTTCATCTCCAAACTTAATTCCCATTGACCAGGTGAAGTGACATATTTAGAAACTCTAGAGACATTTTGTGAGGATATTATTGTACCTATAAAAGGTGTATAAGTTAAAGTCTATTTCAGTCATTTAATTTCTTTATAGTACTATGTGTCTAGATTTTGTCTTTAAGAGAAAATTAATAAAGATTTTGGAAATACAAATTTAAAACAAAAATTCATCAAAATTTCAAAGATTTAAGAAATACCCAAGCTTTTATATTTACAGCTTTTATATTTGCCTTCAAAAACATTGAAAATGTTTCTACCTTTGCAGTATTTATCAAAAGTTCTTTGTCTACAAAGTTTTCATAAAATTGTCCTTGACATCTCAGAATTATTAATTATTTAATTGTCTTAAAATAGCATTCTGTTTTGTACTGTGTCCTCTGTGCCCTACATGATGAGCATTTAATAAATGATTCATTATTGATTAGCTAGCACTATTGAGGGGCTCAAAAAGTAGTATTTAGAAAGTTACAATACCGCTATAGCTAATATTAGCTTCTTAGTTTTAAAGAAGTCATTTTACCTTCCTTGATAGAGTTTTCATAACTGTGGCATTTTAAAATAAAAACACTGTAAATAAAAACTTATTTATTTATCTATTTACTTACTTACTTTTTTTTAATTTGAAAGAGAATAAAACAAAAGGGGGCAGTACAGAGCAGATCAGAAGAGGACAACATAGGCAACACAGTACTTTACATTAAGTCAACTGGACATCAACAGTAGCTAACACCATATCTCTTACTCTGCTATAGTTGAGCATAGTTTCAAATACAATAATATCAAACATAACACAATAGTATAAAGCCAT